>CAUYQV010037404.1:0-27529 GCA_963574575.1 Galagoides demidoff
AGCTGGGACTATAGGTGCCTGCCCCAACGCCCGGCCATTTTTTGGTTGCAGCCATCATTGTTGTTTGGTGGGCCTGGGCTGGGGATTCGAACCCACCACCTTAGGTGTACGTGGCTGGCACCTTAGCCGATTGAGCCACAGGCGCCGAGCCGAAAAAAGATTTTTTTTAAAACAATTCTCTGCCTACTGTGAAGAAAAGAGATGGAAGGAGGAGGATATAGAAGTTTGTTTTGGAGGTGTGTATACCCCACTTTGTAGGCTGGACCAGCTGCCAGGCTGAGGCCCCATCCACCCCGCCCCAGGCTCCTTCCTAGGCAGACAGCGCAGGGTCCTCCCTGGGGATTGACCCTCTTCCCCCTGCTGCTGTGATCCCCACCTCTACTTAGCTCTGTCTGCCCTGCCATGTGCACAGACTTCCTGGCAGCCCCCCTCCCCCTCATCCTGGCCACAGCATGGACCATTTCTCCTCTGTGTGCGAAACTTCTTCCTATTCGTCACGCCCTGGAACACACTGTGCCCCCCATATGCAGTATGGGCAGTAAATTTGGCTCTCATCAGTCCCCAGCCTGCTCGGTGACTTTGCACTGATCCCTCCAGGGTGGGACTGTCCAATAAAAATGTAATATGAACTGCAGCAGTAATTCAAAATTTTCTAGTAGCCACATTAAAAAAAGAATCAAAGGAAACAAGTTCATTTTAATAATACATCTTATTTAATATAATTTGTTGGCAATATTAACATTTCCACATGTTATCTATAAAATTATTACTATCCATGTATGTTCTTCATTTGTGCTAAGCTGTTGTTACATGTTATACAAATGGACAGTTTGTCATTTCAAGTGTTCTGGATTCACACGTGATGAGTGGCCACCGTATCGCACAGAGAATATCCAGAGCATATCACACAGGGTGGCTCTGTCTCTGGGAGCCTTCCTCTCCTTTGCAAATGGAAATGATAATGTCCATGCGCCTTCTCTCTCACAAGGTGCCTGGGGACTGCAGTGGAGATTGAGCTATCATAGGAGAAGGTGTGGAGGGCAACACCAGCTGAGTGGGAATTCCTCCCCCAACTCTAACAGTTGGATGGTGAGGGCGATAACAGAGAAACACAATTAGAACCATCAATTGCCTAAAATAGTGGGCTTATTCTTAAGAACTAAGTTAGACAAGGAGAGACTTTAGTGCCTGCTAAATTTGAAAAAAATCTTACAGCAATAAAAAAAGAGAAAAATGTACTTTTTTCCTAACTATAGTAACAGTAAAAGTGTGTAATACTTTCTGTTAAGTTGTATTTCAATGGAAATGTTAAATCTGTGACTTTTGTTTTTGTTTTTAAGGAAATAGAGAAAGGAAGGAAGCTGAAGGGTTTAAATTCATTATGCTAGCTTTGGATTCTGCAAAATCAGGAAATCAGAAAGTACAAATTCTCAGAGCAGTGACATTTAGCTCGATTGGGAAGGGCACACCCAAGGTCACTCTTTTAAAGGGTTTGACTTCCTTTTCAACATTTTTTACACAGCGTGCCTTTTGGAGCTCAGCACTTTTTGCTCTTTCTTTCTCATTGTGGGAACAGAAGTTGGAAGGCCAGGGTTTTCTCGCTTGACTCTTGCAGTGCCCTGTCTTCAGTGTTTTCTCTGTGGTGGCACTCCATTGAAGTTTATTGATTGACTTACTGATTGAGCATAGAGGACATTGGAGGGGGGAGCAACAGGGAGAGGACTCTTCCAGCTCCTGGCTGGATGCACTTTTAAGCAGACCTTGTTGATGCGATATAATTCAGGGCTCAAGTATATTTTTATTTTTTTGGCTCCCTTAGAAACTTTAAAAAAGAGATTAAATACAGCCACTGTTTATTTTTAATATTTTAACTAAACTGTTAGGACTCTTATTTGTACTTCCTTAGGACATAGATGAACCCATGGGTACAGGAATAGCTTGTTTCTGTTTCTCAGTAAATATTCCTTTCATATTTCTCTCTGCTTGCCTGCTTTTTTGTTTTGAGACAGGGTCTCACTCTGTCACCCATCCTGCTACATAATATAGTGGTATGATCACAGCTTACTGCAGCCTTATACTCCTGGCCTCAAGCAGTCCTCCTGCCTCAGCTTCCCAAAGTGCTAGCATTTACAGGTGTGAGCCACTCCACTGTATTTGACCACTTTTCCATTTTATTTTTAAATATTTTTTTGGCAAGAGAAGAATATTTTTTGAGTCACCAGGATTCAAAAACATCTATTAATATAAGTCTAAAGGACCATCTTAAGCCAGTGAGAACCCCTTCCAATACCTGATCATGTAAAATCAAACCAAGTGTTTACCTGCAGGTTCTCACAAGCGCTGATGTTTACTATCCTGTAATTTGTCTGGTGGTACCTTTGGCTGGAACGCTATCCCTGAGCTGCCAACATTGAACCCATGTCAGGTAAAGCCCCAGCCAGAGTAAAATGCCAACATGGGGGCCAAATTCACACTTTTCCATTTGTGAACCCATCATGCTTGTGAGTTCCCTCCCTTCTTCTGTAGAATGCCTCAAATAACAGAAAGAATGGTCCCATATTGCCTTGAGGTTTTTTCAGCTAAATTTTCTCATCCAAACCTGACCATGGTTGTTAAAACAGCATGAACACAAGCCCCACCTCTCCTGACCTCAGAAGCTGCACTCAGCTCTGCGTTCACTTTTGCTCTAGAGCAGTGTTTTCAGCCAGCGTCCTGCTGCACACTGGTGTACTGTGAGAGGATCTTATGGAGTGCTGTGAAAATTTTTAAAGATCATTAAGTTATTTTCGAAAGAAGTTCAAAGTACAGTAAGTGTGTTCTTTTTCTACTCTTTTTTAAAATCAACATAATTTAAATGTGCCACAGAAGTTTAACTATAGATTCAAGTGTGCCAGGAAAAAAGGTTGAAAAATACTGGGCTAGGGTGTATTCACTGAGGTCCATCTGTGGCCTTCCTTTTTTCCTTGAGTGGGGCTCAGTGCTGCAGTGGGTGTGCACAGCGAATGTGAAGGCCAGCCCTGACCCCAGGCTGTCTGCCTAAAGACCTTGTCCCTCCTGCTTGCAGCTATCTGCTGCCCCAATTTCTTCCCTTCCACACAAGATGTTACTTCCTCCCATTTCTTCTCTTTGCAAATCTCTACTCTTTGTCCCCTTCCAGAAATCTCCTCAGTGCCTCTCTCTCCCCTCTATGTTCCCTCCCTATTGAAGCAAATATTTTGCCTCACACTTTCCTAGTACACTGTATTTTTTTTAACTGTTGGATGAAGGGCATCTTTCTCTTCCCTTTCCCTCTTTAGATTATAACGCCCTCTCTTGTGGTGGGGCCTCCCCCAGGTCTTACCACCTCAATGTGCCAGAGTCTCAGCTCATAGGAGTTAACAGTAAGTAACTGTTAGATTGGCTTCTAGTTGTGCCTCATCCATCTGAGTTCACATGTGCGGAATTGGTAAGCACTCAGCTCCAAGTATTCCACCCTCAGCTTATTTTCGCAGTTTATTAATGATCAGCTAGAATGTGGTTTTGAAAGAACCAATTCTGGAATGTGTCATGGCTACTCATTGGCGCCATTGCATGCTTGAGGTCCCCTTGCTGTCCCTTTATGTTTTTGATGAAGGGAAACACCCTGGTATTTCTAGCTGTCACCCAGAGGCAGGCACAGATCTGGCTGCCATAGCGTATTGCCAGGAATGGCTGAGGCTGAATGGAGGCCTTTCAGTGACTCCGGTGGGGCTCCCATGCTTTGTTTTGAGTTCCTAAAGGGTCGTTTTGTACCTTACCTATGGAGAGGCATCATGTGATAGAGCAGCGTTTGAGGAGAGAGGGGTGGGGGATGTGCCTGGTGACTTCCAGATGGGGGAGCCATGTTTACACATCATTCCCAGGGGAAAGGTCTGAACATCATAGGAAGTGCTAGAAGCTCAGGAAGAGAGGGACCCAGACCAGGAGAAGAAGGCGGGGTGTGGGGCAAGGAGAGAAGAGCTGCCTGGTCAGCAGCAGCCCCCAAGCATGGGTCTGGGGATCTGAGAGGGCAGGGCACAGGTTCAGGTTCATTCCTTCTACCTGTTAAGCCACCTGGTATGTGTCCAGCACCCCAAGAAGAGCTGAACCTACATACTGTGATACACAAGCTACATGGGTCCCTCTGCAGAGTTGGCTTTGAGAGGCACCCCTTCCGGCCATGGACCTCCGTGCAAACTGCGCCCCCTGGGGGCAGGAGATGTGGTGGGCGGAGGGCTTAGGATGTGGTCCAGGGAAGAACTCACCGCCATCAGTTCATTTAGTAACAGTCCTTGAAGACCTTGTGGGTAGAGCAGACTTTATAGACTAATAGAATAGAAGGGCATTCCAGGCAGAGGGAGCAGCAGATGCAAAATTCCTCAGGTGGGATCACACCTGGTTTGTGTAAGGAAGCAAGCAGAGTGGCCAGGGCTGGTGGGCAGAGCATTAACACCAAAGGAGGTGCATCCAGAAAGGGGGCCCGGGGCCAGTCACAGGGGCATCGTGGGGTCTCTTTAAAGCATGGTGAAGACTTAGGCCTTTTGACTCGGCATGAGATGGGAAGGGGGGGCTCTTGTGCAGAGAGGTGACATGATCCGACCTTCATTTTAGCAAAGTTCTCTGGCTGCTCTAGTAATAAATAATAGAAGGGGCCAAGGGTAGCTGTCAGAGACAAGCTATGGGGCAGTATAACCTGGGCAATGTGACCTGGGCAGTGTGAGTAGAGATGGAGGTGGGAAAGATCAGGTTCTGAACTTGGTTGTAAGGGAGAGTGGCAGGATTTGCAGATGGATTGAACGTGGGACACAAGAAGGAGAAGAGCCAGGAATGTCTCAAGCAACAAGAAAGAAGGGAGAAAATGCCATTGGCCTAAACAGTGAAGCCTGTGGGAAGAGCAGGTTTGGGAGGAAATAATCAGGGTCAGCATGTGAGACACATTGCATTTGAAATGGTTTTTGGACAGCCCTTGGAGAGGGTGATCGTGGAGAGGGTGATCGGCAGTTGGGATATGGGGGCAGTGCGTCAGGGCTAAGGTCTGGGTTAGAGAGAGACTGCAGGACATCACTGGAAAATGAAGCTGAAAACAAGAGAGCCAGGACCAAACTGAGGGCACTGCACCTTTGGCACACTGGAGAAAAGTACAGGAACTATTGAAGGTGCAGCCAGAGAAGTAGGAGGAGACCCGCAGCGTGGCATTTGTAAAGCCAAGGAGGGGAGTATGCTAAGGGAGAGGAGGGGTCACCAAGTCAGATGCTGCTGAAGGTCTAGTGAGGTGAAGGCTGAGAAACAACCATTTTGTTTAGCAAATGGAGATCACTGTTGTCCTGAAAAGATGGACTTGACACTCTGTCAGGTAGCAGGACAGACGGGTGTTTCTGGCCACCATGGACACTCAAAAGAGTCCCTAGAACCTGAGCTGGAACAATGGGGTGAGGCTGACTGTGACCCAGCACTGGCTTAGGAGAGTGGACCCTGGGGGTTCCCTCTTAGATAGTGTGGGTTGGCTGCAGAGGCTTCCATCTGGCTATAGTGCAAACAAGAAGCCTGGGACAGGGACCAGGAACCGCATGGCTAATCTTGCCCATATACTGAAGGCAGTATGTTAGATGGAAACTGTTAGAGGATAGACGTGTCCCTCCTGGGCAGTACATGCTGGCTTTGGTCACCAAGTGACTGACCAGCAGCCCAGGAAGGTCTCCATCTGAATGGCAGTCAGTTGTTCCCCCAACTGGTGGCTTAGGGCAGGACCATCCACAGGGCTGACTCAGTGCAATGGTGTTATTTATTGCTGCTGCTGCTAGTGGAGGTGGTGGCTGGTTTGGTTCTGGCCTCCAGATGTAACAACGCCATCCAGTGAACTGAAATCATGCACTGGGAGAAAATTGATGATGGACATCTCAACCCCAGTGAGTAGGGTGGAGTTTCCACTGCCACTTACTCATAAGCTTCGCGGGCTTAGAGGAACCTTAAACTGCCCTCAAAGGAAAACTCAATTAGATCAGAATGGCTTTAATTGCTTCATGAATTTTAAGTGTATTAAAATTGGAGGGCAAACTTGTTTGGAGACCTATGCCAGGGGAATACTATAAGGAGAGTCACATGCTCTTATGACAGTGAAGAAGGGAGCTCACTTCCAACACACAGCCCCACCCACGTATTCCCCGGGGGTTGCCATACCTAAGGACTCACATCTGCTGTCTCATTTGCTCCTCAACATAGTTCTAAGAAGTATGTGATGCTGACACAATCAATCCTATTTAATAAATGATTAACTGAGACTTATTGACATAGTTGATTTGCCCCTGGCAGGGCCAAACTGTCCACTCAAGGTCTCCTGACTTCCACATCTGGCTGTTGCTTGGAGGGAGGCAGGGAGAGTATCCCCTTTGCACTCCTGGATATTGTCGCCACAGCATTTAATAATAACAGATGAGTCAAAGACTCAGCAGAATTGCAATCCTAAGGGCTCCCAAACATCTAACTCTCAAGATATTTTATCTTATGAAATCATGTGCATTGTCTGGTCAATACATGTACCCCTACAAAGGATGTGACCAGCATCTGCTTGGTAGATGGGGGTGACTCACAGCCTTCCTTCTCTTCCCTCTTGTCCACCTGCAGGACAGGAGTATTGCCCTATATGGCTAATGTCATCATAGGTCTTGGCTACCCACCATTCTCTGTAAAGAATGAATGCCAAGAGCTTTCCATGCGATACATTCCATCTGGGTGGGAGGTTTCTGTGGCTATCTCCTTCGTACTGAAACAATTATGCTATTACTAAGTTCTGGTTTGTCCCACGGGGTTTGCCTCCCTACAAGAGGCCCCTTCTGTCTTTTTGTAGATGTTTGAGCTATACCATACTTGTTTAAATGGAATCAACAGATTACATTTTGGTTAAGAAACTGATGGTGAACATAGCTTCTCAGGATACAAAGATGTCCAAATTCACACACTACCTGTTGTTGTTACTGTGACCACTATTATTAATAGCTTCTCTCTCTTACACAAGACATTCACTCATATAATCCTATTAATGAAGATTTATCTTCTTAAAGACTACTATAATTGTCACATTTTACTTGAAACACTAAAAACAAGTGTAGAGGGCCAGCAAATAACAGCTAAGTTATTTTGTTCTGTTATTTGAAATTTAGTCCTTCAGTTCCAAAACCTTATTAGAAGAAATCTATTCCAATTAGACTTGTCTTTTTCTTTTTTTTTTTTTTTTTTTGGCCCCAAGGTGGATATTTTAAGAAACTTTGCGTTAATCTCATCAGATATTTGTATTTAACTTACAAAACTTAAACAAATGGACTTTTTCTACTTGCATATTTTAAGGATCGAAGAAAATCCAGTCACCCTCAAACAGATGAATTTAAGTTTTTGTCAAAATAGGATTTGAAATCAGCTGGGTTTTTTTTTTTTTTTTTTAAAGACAGAGTCTCATTTTGTCACCCAGGCTATAGAGTGTCAGCAACCTCAAACTCCTGGGCTCAAGCAATCTTCCTGCCTCAGCCCCCTGAGTAGCTGGGACTACAGGCACCTGCCATACCCCTGGATAATTTTTCTATTTTTAGTAGAGAGCTGGGGTTTCGCTCTTGCTCAGGCTGGTCTCAAACTCCTGAGCACAAGCAATCCACCCGCCTCAGCCTCCCAGAGTGCAAGGATTTCTGGCCCGAGCTACTACACCCAGCTAAAATCAGCTTTAAATTTAGAGCATGCCCATGGTGAGGTTGTCCAGGTGTCCTGTGACTCTAGAATTAAGCATTAATGTTGCAGCTGGATTCTTTTCCTTTGTGAGCATGCAAATTAACAACTTCAGTGGCTTCCTCTGGCATATTTATATACTAGTCTCCAAATGTGTTGTTATTAAAATCACTATTTATGTGTGGGGCTCTGCGGGTTGCAGTGACTTTCCCAAATGCAGTGATCCTAATTGTAACCATACAGGTGATTCAAACATAGCTTGAGTATTTAAAGCTGACGGCATCTAGGCCATCGTGCACTGTTGGTTGAGTGTAACACAGAAGTGAGAGGATTCCTTGTGGTGGGTGGTGTTCAGTTTTCTTAGCTCAAAGCATACATCTTCATGTCGATTAAACAATGTGTAATTGACTGGGTCTTTCTCGGTGACCTACTTTTAACCCAGAAGTCATCATATATTTATAAATCTATAGGCTTTACTGATATTTGTTTTTTGTGAAGAGAAAATCTAGGGCTTCTGCTGTCTGCACCCCTGCAAGGTGAACAGCAGATGTTTCCCAAATGTGACTTTGCAGGATCTCTGGGGTTTAATTGCAACCAGTCGTCTGGTTATCTAGACTGGTGCTTCTCAAACTTGCATGTACATGGGAATCACCTGAGGAGCTTGGCTAAATGTAGATTCTGTTTCAGTAATACTGAGGTGGGATCTGAAACCGGACGTCTAACACCATCCTATGTGATGCTGATGCTCCTGGTCCATGGCACACACTTCGAGTAATAGGATCTGGAGCCACATAAATACAGTCCAATTTCCAAACCAGAGAGCAGAGGGCCCCCAAGAGGCTATTTCCATTGGCCCTAAATTTTCCTAGCTTTCCTATCCTGCTCATACACATTTACATTCATAGAGGAGAAAATGGTGAACATCTGACAATATTTGTTTAACTAATTTTGATTGCTGTGGGGCCCTTTAGCAGTTGGGAGAAGAAGACTATCCCAGCCAACCATCAGCTGCCCTTCTCCCCCACAAAACCCATCAAGATTGTTAGCGCAGTGCTTGTAGCTTTCCAAAAATGTGCATGAACACAACTGATCCACCCACTTTGGCCTTGCCAATAATGGAGGCAGCTCAGCCAGGAGCAAGTGATTGGTCCAGAGCGAACCCACCCGGGTAGCAGTCAGTTCTTTACTGCCCTGTGTAGACCAGACCTGAGGATTGACATTTCCTCTGTCTCAAGTGAGAGCTCTCCTGGGCCCCTTCCAGCAACCCGCGTCTCCTCCCAGACTCTGCAATCCTGTGGGTGCTCCATAAATACTTGTTGACTGACTTGACTCTTGGGGGGGCGGAGGGAGCAGGAGGAAATAGGGAAAAGGGGAGTGAACTTAGTTTTCTTTCTTTTCTAAGTATCATAAGGAAAGGCTCAGCCTAATGTTTGGCTGTCTCAGCAGGATATTTTCATCCTATGAATTAGTAAAATTAAAGAATTTTAATTTTTATTATTCACCGATTATTGTCTCTGTCTCTGGATGCTGAAGGCTCAAAGTAGTTACCCCAGATCTTGCAGCTGGGAACCAGCAGGGCAATTGCTGCTGGGAAGAAGTGGTCTCTCGGTATCCTGTGTTGGCGTGGACCCTATTTATTGTGCAGACACCTTTATGTCTGTGTGTTTGCTCTGGTGACACCCAGTTTTTGATTGTTTAAGGGTCGGGTTTTTCCCTAATTGTTCAGTTGTGAGAACCTGAGGATCTGTTTGTTCTCTGCCAATTGCATACTGTGCCTCTTTGCTCTTTTTTCCTTCTGAGGTGGAAGGTGTTTTCTGGCCTTGACCAAGTGTGCCAGAACGTGTTTGTTACAAGGGGCCTGTTTAATCCAAAACTCCTCTTCTCAATCTGACCTCAGCTGCTTCTCTTGGGGTCAGTGGAACCTTCCTCAGACATGCATGATATTTTTCTCTCCTCCAAGAACCCTTCCTGGTACAAAAGCCTTTGTAAGACTCCTTCGCTCTTGAGTCTGAGCTCTGGTGGAACATGTCCTTGAGTTTTGGCACATGTGTCTGGGTCTCTGGAGGCAGGGAAAACCCCACAGTGCTCTCTGGAAACGCCACTTACTAATGTGACTGTGAGCAAGGTTTTTTTGTTTTGTTTTGTTTTTCCCATTTTATGCCTCAATTTCTGTGTCTGTGAAAAGGAGATAATACCAGTGTGTTATCCCAGTATGTTGTGAGTAGTACCGAGTCTGCACAAGTAAAGACATGGGGCAGCACTGGCACAGGGGAAGGTAACTATTGCTATTGTTTTTGTGAGGCATTAGCATTATTTACTTATTTATTTTTACAGATAATGAGGCCTTTAACTTGACCTTGTGTTTCAGTGTCTAACACAGACTAAGTGCTCAATAAATGCATCCTTTAAATTAATGATAGAGGCTCGGCACCTGTGGCTCAATCGGCTAAGGCGCCAGCCACATACACCTAAGGTGGCGGGTTCGAATCCAGTCTGGGCCCACCAAACAACAATGACGGCTACAACCAAAAAATAGCCAGGCGTTGTGGCGGGCGCCTGTGATCCCAGCTACTTGGGAGGCAGACGCAGGAGACTCGCTTGAGCCCAGGAGTTGGAGGTTGCTATTTCAAAAAAATTTAAAAAAATAAAAAATAAATTAATGATAGAAAGAGGGTCATAAGCAATGATATGCTGATAAATGTCTAACAGCCAGGTCTCCAGGGTAGAGGAATGGGCCTGGTTAGTGTCTGCCAGTCTCCGTCCTGTAAATACAATCAATATGGGGCGGCGCCTATGGCTCAAAGGAGTAAGGCGCTGGCTCCATATGCGGGAGGTGGTGGGTTCAAACTCAGCCCCGGCCAACAAAAAAAAAAACTCTCAATAGGTCCAATTTCAGGCTACCAACATACATCTCTAAACACTGAGTTTAGAAGACATGTTAATAAACCAATGTTCACCAACAGGGTCTCACTCTTGCTCAGACTGGTCTAGAACTCCTGAGCTCAAGCAATCCACCCGCCTCGGCCTCCCAGAATGTTAGGATTACAGGCCTGGGCCACCATGCCTGGCCAATTTGGCCTTAAAAAAAAAAAGTTCAAACCAGCTAAGCATTGTGGCAGGCCCCTGTAGTGCCAGCTACTTGGTAAAGCTCGGGCCTCAAACTGGTTGCTGTAAGCTAGGCTGACACCACCACACTCCATCCAGTAGTGGAGTGTGGTGGACTCACTCCAAAAAAAAAAAGGGGACTGTCTCAAAAAAAAAAGACAAAAACGGTTATAAGATATTAAACATAGCCTAGCTCAAAAGTAGGACTTATTAATAAGCCTGTCTAGTTAAGTATCACACTATTTTGTGATTTGCACACGTTAAAAACCCCCAAGTTGTGCTATCCCCGCCAAGGAAATATCTGAATGCAGAACTGAGCACATCTGGGGGACAGATAGATAACCTTTGAGAGAACCTTTGAGAGACCTTTCAGGGCCATTAAAGAAAGGAAAAGGAGAAACTGTAGTCTCTGGAGGACGCTTAGTGTTCAGACTGCACAGCAAAAAGGTGTTAAAGAAGTAATTAACAGCTGGATTCTAAACAGCAGCTAAGAATTAGTTAGGGACCAAATGCTGAGCACATGGCCTGAGGCCACCAGAAGGTGGGAGTGAGATAAACCAGCCTGTATTTAGGAGCAAAACAGATGGTAGGATCAGGGCCCTACTTTGTATTTAGGAGATTTATATGGGTTGTTTGTTTGGGTTTAGTTTTTTTTGTTGTTGTTTTTGTTCTAACTAATGTAACCATTTAGGAGTGGAAAGAAAAATTAACCAATTTATCTTGCTGTCTGAAAAATGTTTTGCAATAACCAAGAATAGGTCAGTGTACCAAGTGCGTAGGTCAGTGCCCTGCTTAATGACCCGTATCCGGATATTATTATGTCTCAGTGACAATCAGCACTCATTTCCATTGCACACAAAGAGAAGCTTGTGGAGAAGTAGTAAAAAAGCCTTTGCCTTTTATTGTGTACTGTATACAGTGTAAACAGTAGGAACTTAATACTTGTTTCCATAAAGGCTTTTTTTAGCCGATGTGCTCAGCACAGAATTACACTGCCCACGTTTACACTGCCCAGAGTTACACTGCCATGGGCTGACTTTGAACCCACGACTCTGGGTCTGGCCTGAGGCTGTCATTTCTCTCAGGACCACAGAAAGGACCAGCTGTGTGTAAGAGCTGAAGGAGAAGAGACCAGACAAAAGCTTTATATTCCACACTCCGTCTCTAGGGTGGCACTTGCAAATCTCTGCTTTTTGATAGTTCTCTGTGACTGACATCTGATTCAGAAAATGTCATAAGAAGCTTCCTACTGCTTACCCTTTAAACTAGCCACCAGTTTTCCATTCAAGTTCAGATTGCAGTTTGGAGACCCTCTGGATGCTTCTCAGCTGGAGATGCCACATGCTCGTTGCATGTGTTGGGAGGAGGTAGGGTTGGAAAGAGGTAGGTGTCACAGAAAGATCTCTGAGGGGGGCCCAGGGACAGGTCCTTCCCCTCCCTCGCCTCAGTTCTGCCGATGCCTCAGGAGTCCCAGAAGTGTCATCTGAAGAACACTTCTTTTGAAGCCACAGTCTCAGCAGCTACAGGGACCCACTCCTGTGCAGTTGCAAGACTTCTAGAAAATTGACCTCCATTGTGCTGGCACTTATAGCCTTGTGATAATTTTCAGACAGCTCTTTAGACAGACAGTTCAAAATGAGTATATACTTCCTCTGGAGGACACTTAGTGTTCAGACTGCTCCAAGCCTCAGTATGACTCCATCGCACAGCCCCTATAAAAGTAATCTCTTCCCTGGGAAGTTGGGGAGTCCCTGGTTCCTAGGAGAATGGCAGAATAGAGCCAAAAGGCAGGGATAAAAGGCCATGAAAGGGTGGAGAGTGCACTGGAGTGAGTTCCCTGCAGCCCATTCTCAAGGAGAAGTCCAGAAATGCCTGTATACAGTGTCATCGGACTGTGTGGGTCTCAAGCAGCACCAGTACAAGCCCCCTCAAGGTCCATCCCTCCCAGGGGAGCCCTACCTCAGCTCCTACTCGGCCACTAGTATCCAGCTCCCCAGGCACACGCTTCTGAGAGCCACTCTGTCCTTTGGGCCCAAAAGGGCAGGCTACAAATTCTATGACCGAATGGATGGTATCTGTAGGAAACAGAAGGACCATCTGATTTTCAAATCTCAGAAAACCTAAAAACTTGATTTCTGGCTCAGCAGCCAGGACACCAGCCACATACACTGGAGCTGGTGGGTTTGAATCCAGCTCTAGCCTGCCAAACAACAATGACAACTATAACCAAAAAATAGCAAGCGTTGTGGTGGGCACCTGTAGTCCCAGCTACTTGGGACTGAGGCAAGAGAATTGCTTAAACCCAAGAGTTTGAGGTTGCTGTGAGCTGTGATACCACTGCATTCTACCCAGGGGGACATAGTGAGACTGTCTCAAAAAAATACTTGATTTCTATTGCTGTAGGAAATTAAGCCTAGGGGAAACAGCACAGCAGTTTCTCAGAAGGCCTAAAATTAGACCTACACCACTCCCAACCAAAGCATGTCATGACCTGGAAGAAGGTGGTCCCTGACCTAATGACCCTTTTCCATAAAAATAAGGTAGGACATATGGACAATGCAGTAAGACTTTGGAACAGTACACTTTGGGCCTGTGTCTTATGGAATATAAATGTTGGGAATCCATGCTTCCCTACTGGAAAGCCCATTAAACCACACAGATTCGTGTTTACTCATTGTGTGGCAGACATGTTGCTTAGAGTTTGGTTAAAAAATAGGACGTTGCTGGTCATTTTTATGAAAAGTTTGGCACCTGATCATAAATGCAGTGGCTATTGTTCCTAAGGACAGAAACGGAACCTGCTAATGGGTGGGAGGTCTGGGCTGTGTGGCTGCGTGACACATCTGGGTACAGTGTCTAGGCGTTGTCCTGTGTTGGCTGGTTTGTGTTATCAAGTCAATGCAGCAAATACTAATCCTACTAATTGCAGGGATTGGGTTGAGTAAAAGATGTGTAAGACCATAACCTTGTATGGCAACTTTCTGTTTACCACAGCAACACCAGAGGTAGTTGAACTAATCTCGAGAGAGAAGAAAGTTAGAGAAGAACAATGTGCTTTGTTTTTTTGTTTTTTGTTTTTTGGTTTTTTTTTTTTTTTTTTGAGACAGTCTCAAGCTGGCGCCCTGGGTACAGTGCTGTGTCATCACAGCTCACAGCAACCTCAAACTCTTGGGTTTAAGTGATTCTCTTGCCTCAGCCTCCCAAGTAGCTGGGACTACAGGCGCCTGCCACAACAACCAGCTATTTTTTGGTTGTGGTTGTCGTTGTTGTTTGGCAGGTCCGGGCTGGATTCGAACCCGCCAGCTCCAGCATACGTGGCTGGTGCCCTAACGGCTGAGCTACAGGCACCAAGCCAACAATGTACTTTGGGATCGCAGAGAAAGAAGGGTGTTAGCCTGGTGAGGTGGCTCGGTCGTGACATCCTTTCACTTTGGGAGGCTAAGGCAGGAGGAAACCAGAAGAAGGAGACCAGCCTGAGCAAGAGTGAGACCTTGTCTGTACAAAAAAAATCAGAAAAACTAGCCAGGTGTGGTGGCTGGTGCCTGTAGTCCCAGCTACTTTGGAGTCTAAGGCAGAAGAATGGCTTGAGCCCAGGAGTTTGATGATGTCATGGCACTCTAGCTTGGACAACAGAGTGAGACCCTATCTCAAAAAAAAAAAAAAACAAAAAAACCAGGAAGGAAATAAGAAATAAAAAAAGATGTTAGGCTATCTTCCCTACATTAAAAAAAAAAAACTCCCTACTTTTTATTACCATCATAAGAGTTTACCTAGTCCAAGCCTTGTGCTTGCAAAACATTCATTGGTTAAACCGAAGCACAGCCTAGGAACTGGGTTACTTGTATACTAACACCTTTTTAACATGTGGGAACTGAGACCAGAAAGAGCCAGATCAAGGTGGCACAACTAATAGGTGAATAAGGGTGTAGTCAGGATTCAGTACTAGCTTGGCCAGGACCCCCGCTGTCATCTGTGACCTGGAAGGGGGTAGAAAGTGACAGAAGGTGATTGAGGTGGATATTCACCTTTAGAAGCCCCAGGCTTCTCTTGCTGTGAGAACCCTGCAAAGGGCTCAAGGCCTGGAGCAGGTGGGCGGGCAGGATGCCCAACTGGGTACGGTGCAGCCCAGTGAGTGCCTTATTTGAGGCTGCTCTCACATCACCTCATTAGGGATAATCATTTGTAGACTTGCTGCCCCTGCAAACCATAAGCCCTGCTCCAATTTCCCCTGCAACAATGATGCTGAAGTGATTCCCTTAGCAGCATACAAGCCCTGGCAACACAGTTACTTTGGGGTAGATGTCAGGGTGAGTTAGGGAGTCTTCTGAATTCTAGAAACCTTTCCAAAGAAGCCCAGGTTTATCAAATCTGAACTTCACCAGGAATTTAAGCCAGACTGGCAAGGGACTCCCTGGATGACGTCCTTTGTGTGTGTGTGTGTGTGTGTGTGTGTGTGTGTTGTAGGTCAGTGGTGTTTTCACCTGCATCTGGGAGCTCGAATTTGTTTCATAGCCATTTAAATAGTCCCCTCAGAGTTTTGTTTGCAATTAACATATACTGTCTGTAAAGAAAGGGTTTGCCTAGCAAAGGTAAATTCAAGCACCCCAACCCACACTAATGAGTTTTGCCTGTGTAAACCATATTAATTGTGGTTGTTGGTTTTTAATTGTCCTTAAGTTTCTTGTCTGTTAACTGCCTTAGGGCTGGAACTGTGGTTTCTGTTTCCGTTGGGGGCTCTATTATTCCCACTCCTACCCCTAATAGCCTCACCAATCTGCACTGAGATCTGCTCCCCTGCCCCCACCCCTTCTGGTATTAGTACTGTGAACAGAATGAGGTTCAGACACATGGCCTCACTGGCCTAGACTAGGAGACCCAGGAACATGGGAAACACAAGGTGGACGCTATAAGGTTTTCTCAGGTGGGCTTAGAACTACCAAGTCCATAGTTAAGGGAAGGACTTCAGGTTGTCAATGTGGGGCATTTCAATATGAGATAGGAAACTTAAGATGTGGTAACCTGTATTTCTCCAGAAAGGTGGAAACTAGCCGGACAACCACAGGGTTAGAGAGCTCACCTTTCTGATGAACAGGCCAGTTAGTGCCCAGCTGTGCTGAGGGTGTGTCACCTGGGAGCTTTCAAAAGCTAACCATGGAAGACCTCTCTGCCAGACTCTGCAGTTTAACAAGATCCTCAGCTCATCTGTGTGAACTTTCACTTTGAGGGGCTCTGGTTTAGGACCAGGCTGGGTAAGAATCACCTGGACGAGATTGTTGAGTACTGAGGCAGCCCTTCATCACAGCCTTCAAGCCTTCATGGCACAGCTGGGGCTGAGGAGCCTCTGGCTTACCTACACCAAAGGGTCATTCCCAGACCTAAAACACTCCAGTTCCCTCCCCTCCCACAGGTTGCTCCTTTTCCAAGTTGTGTGTGTGTGTAGACATGCGTGCATGTGCACCTGCACAAAGGGAACGAGAAAATGGCTTTGAGAAAATGGCTTTGACGTCTGGAATAATGTTTGCAAGCTGCTTGGGTAGGGGGGCCCCTCTTGGCTATAGACTAGTCAGCATTCCCAGGGAGCCCCAGAGGCACCTGCTTCCTATTGCATCCCCTGGGAGCTCAGCTTTGCCAGGAGAAAGGTTAGGCAAGGTGGGCTATCTCTGCCTTCCTTGCTGGCCCCTCTTAGGTCAGCATGTCCCAGGTTAGATAGGGGAGTGGAGGAGTCTTCTGGTTGTCTGTATTAGAAGAGCATCCTCTCCAGTCCCAAGTAGGGCGGTGCCTGGAGGCAGGAATGAGCTGTTTGTGGTGATTCCTAGTATGCCTCCGGTGTGGGAGCCCCTCCCTTTTGGCCAGCGGTCACTGTGCAGTGATTGACTAGGACTGGCCTCCGGAGCCTTTGTCTGAGTCCCTCACATCCCTCCCCAGGGACCATTGTCTGGGTTGGTGGGTGTTAATCCGCAGCCCCTGAGAAGCTGCCTGGCAAATGGGAGGTTAATGTGCAAACAGCAGGGAGTGTTGTCAGTGTGTGAGGCTGGACAGCAAGTGGGAGGGAAACAGTTAAAAATCCTATTCATGGTCCCGAAGGGGAGGAGGGGTGGGTGGGCGCAAGAGCAGGCCTGGCCTTGTGCTAATCTTGCTGGAATGTAACCAGTTCGGGCAGTTTCTGGCTTCGGTGAGCTCCGAGGCCCGTGCCCCTACCTCTCTCTCCAGTGTTGGTGCGCCCCCCCCCCCCTTGTGTCCACCCAGCAGTCCAGGCATTGGAAGGCTGGAGGGCTGCTCTTTGTTTGCGGCAGCCAAAACTTAGAAGAGTCCAAATTAGCCTGCTTTCAGCTGTAAAGATGGGAGAACCCCCACCCCCAGCCCTCACTCCAGGAGGAAGACCAGTGAGGCCGTCGTGCTTTCCTGGGTGGGATCATCTAGAGACTTTTTAATCTGTTGGAGGAATTGGGTGGGGGGATGGGGTGGGCAGAAGAGAATGTTCAAGGAGAAAGACCCCAAACCTGTTTGGTCAGCCTGCTTAGCTGCCTGAGAGCCTGGGAGTGCCCATGGGGAAGCCCCTGCTTCCGGACACACAATCACATTTAACAGTGGGGCCGTGTGAGGGAGCGGCCACAGGGGTGGGGGGTGTGGTGGTGGTCAGCTCACATCTCCTGTTTAATGCTTTACCAGGAGAGTATATGTGTTCGTGTGTTGTTTCTGCAATTTACAGTCAATTTTAAAACCTGTGCCTTGGTCTGGGTGGTGGTTGCATTGATATCTGCATATTAAAAATGTGTTGAGCTATACACAGGATTTGTGCACTTGCCTATATAAATGCTATGCCTTAGTTTTAAAAGTATTAAAAAGTTAATATAAAGAAAGAACAAAACCTTCATCCTGACCTTCAAGTCCTTCCCTGGCCAGCACAGCTGTGGGGAGGGAGAGCAGGGCCCTGAACAGGAGTATCCCAGACTGCCTGTGTGCAGCAGGCCTCTCGGCTGCCACTGTATTGTTTGGAGACAGAATGAAACTGCACAACAGCCAGGCTCTGGGGCGTCCCCACCTCAGTCTGCCACTTTGCTCATAGGATTTGGAGAAAGGGTAAAAGGCTTTAGAAAAAAAGTCCAAGGGCTCCATTTGAAGTGAGGTCACCTTCACCATTCACAGAGGGCTGCGAGGCCAACTGCTGGCCACACATGCCCACTGGCCTGCTCTGGTTGCCAGGCTGGCCCCACTTATCCCCAGGGAGTCTGTGCCCACTGCCCAGTGGATCCACCTAGTGCTGCTGTCCTCCTGAACCCTGTGGGGATCCCCCTGCTGCCCCCATGGGGATTGCCCGGCAAGCAGGATGCTGATGTCTACTGCTACTGCCCACTGGCAAATGCCCGTTGTGAGGACTGGACATAATGAATTTCGTGGTTCCTTCCTGCTTGTGATGTTCCTTGGTTCAGGATCAGGAAATGATCTTCCTCTGAGTATTTTTAGGCCATGAGACTCAGTATAATGTTAAAATCCTGGCTCTACAGCCTCTAGCTGTGTGGCCTTGGATAAATTAAAATCTCTCTAATCTTAGTTTCCTCATAGGTGAAATGGGAATGACAACAGTACTAAACACAGAGGCTGATGAGAGGATTAAGTGAAAACTAGACTGATGTTATACACATTATCTGGGATAAAGGTTAGCCTCTATCATCGTCATAATCAAAACCACACGACACAGTGCGCCCCACAGTCCAGCAAAGCAATCCTGCCCAGTGTGTGCTGTCAGCCTTAGACCCTACAGGGGGGCCTGCATTGGACCCTAGCTTTAGAGGACCCTGTTCTGCCCATCCCAACCTGTCTTTCCCCATGGTGTCAGGGAGTTCACAGAGCTGAGGGTCCAAAGAATGGCATCCTGAGGCTCCAGAACTTGGCCACAGCTCCTCCTCAGGTCCTGAGACCTGCAGGAAAGGGATAGCACTGGAGATGGGGGGAGCGGGGAAGGAGGTGGTGCAGGATCCATTTTCCTACCCCCTCTGCCTTCTGCTACAGAACCCAGAAGCCTGGGAATGCTAAATTTGAGCCTGGCCTTTTCATGTCATTAGGAAAGTGTATTTGTCAAGGTGGGAGGATAGAATGCATTCAACAGTTTGATTGCGTGAACCAAACTTTTAAGTGTATGAGCACAGGTGCTTATTTGTCTTATGCTGGACCCCATGAATGCTATAGCTGTGGTCCTACCCACATGTCTTCCTTCTCTATGAGTGACCTTCACTGACCTGAGACCTAAGCCAAACTTTAACCATGCTCCTTTAGGAAATCTAACCATAGCTATCTTTAGGAAATCTGTGGCCTAGATCTTTTAGTTCCAAAAGCTAACTCACTTATTAATACATTGGTTCTAGAATAGCACCCTGCTCCATGGAAGTTGTTCCTGGACTCTCCATTTGTCCCCACCTCTTGGCCTTCACCACCCACTCCCACTGGACATCTGCCACTTAGGACACAAGCCCTGTCCTTCCTCCCTAGCTGAGGCCACCTCTCATGCCAGTGCCCCAGAACGGTAGACACATTTGTGGAATGAGAGGCTAAGCTCACTGCAGAATGGTTAGAGTTCTGTGGGCCTGTGTTGATTTTCTAAAACTGCTCTCTTGCCCCCCACCCCCGTGTAAACATATTCAGACCCTAAAGACAATCAGGCAGCCAGCCTTTAACAAGCTCAATAAACCCAACCTTCATTTTTATTGTCTTTGGGCTGGGCTTGCTTGGGAATTTGTATCTGTAGGAAATCTTAGTGTTCACTGCTGTGAGGCAGATTCTTTGCATTCATGCGATCTTTCAGTGGTTTGGCTCTATAAAGCAGAGGGCTGGCCTGAGGGGAAATTGTGAGAATCTGAGTTTGTCTTTGGTGGTAGAAATTAAACAGCTTCTCTAGACCTTGCCCTCAAACTTAGCCCCGTTTACTATTGAAAATTGTGTCTCAGGGGGTAAAGAGAGCCGTGGGATAATGGAGATGAAAAATGTTGAGACTTAGCCATTTTGTTTTCTTTTTTCCTTGGAGAATAATCTTTTGGGAAAAACTTGGATGGAGACCCTTAGAGCCACATAATTTTTTTAAGTTGAATTCAAGCCTCAAGCCATGGCTTGATTCATTTTTCTGAACAATGGACAAAGACATGCTGGTGGGGAGCTGTGAAATGCTGGGATGTTGAATGAGGAGAGGAAAAAGCAGGGTGGGGCTGGCCGATAGTATTCCTGAGCACTGGCTGGACACTGCAGAAGCTTCCTGATCATTCTGGAAGTCTTGGGAAGGTGGTGTGAGTAGAGGGCCTCTGAGCAGTCCCAGGAAGCCTCCAGCAGCCCCAACAGACCTCTCAGGGTTTGCACCAAACTGCAGGCTTATCTCTTTCTCCATTTCCAGGCCTGCAAATCACAGCACCTGGAACTAAGACATCACTGGAGGTCAGGCCTTGCAAACACTGTTCCATCCACAGGGTTACAATAATAACATCAGCAAGAAGAAATGATGATAAAGGCTCACAAAGAACCAGACATTTTGTGTGTATTCCCTCATTTAATCTTAGTATGGCAGTTTGAGTAGGGATGGTTCCCCCTCCATTTTATAAGAAAAGAAACGTCGATGTTTCCAATTCATCATTTAAAGAGACCTTCTATGTGAAGCCAGGCTTTCGCTGTAATCTGAGTGCTTTGGGAAACCAAGGCAGGAGGCTCACTTGAGACTAGGAGTTCAAGACCAGCCTAGGCAACATAGTAAGAAGCCATTTCCACATGCAAAAAATAAGAACAATAATAATTAGTTGAACACACACCTGTAGCATCAGCTACTCAGGAAGCTGGGGGCAGAAGTTGTTCTGGAACTTGGGGATTTTGTACAATTACTAAGCATTTGCTCTCCCTCAGTTATCATATCTGTCTGTGACAGGCTCTGCACACATCTTCTGAGATCCCACCTGCTAATAACCTACATGTCATGTCTTAATAATCTTTTTTTGATACAGAGTATCACTCTGTCACCTGGAAGTATCACTCTATTGCTCAGACTAGAGTACTGTAGCATCAGCCTAGCTCACAGCAACCTCAAACTGCTGGGCTCAAGCCATCCTCCTGCCTCAGCCTCCTGAGCTGCTAGGACTGCAGGAGCCCACCACAACATCAGGCTAATTTTTTTCCATTTTTAGGAGAGACATTTTAGGGTCTCACTCTTACTCAGGCTGGTCTCAAACTCTTGAGCTCAAGGGATCCTTCCACCTCCCAGAGTACAGAGATCACAGTTGGGAGCCACCGCACCCAGCCTCAGTGTGCTGTTTCTAATCAGTACCTTTGTGGTTTGCAGTTAACTGTGCTGCATGATAGCTGCAGAGACACTCAAGCATTATAGTTTTCAACTACTTCTGGAATTACTGCTGGTGTTTGCGGGTGTGTGTGTGTATGTGTGTGTGTGTTTCAAAGCCAAAGCTATAAAATGCATTTCCAATAATATTAGAATTATTTAAGCCCCTAAAATCCATCATAAAAGTTAACTATAATAACAAGGCCCACAGCCTGTACAGTGTGAGGGCATTTGGTTTCTATCGAGATGTATCATGTAGGCCAGACCTCGATTCTCCACCTCTGGTGGCTATGGTCTAAAGCAGCATTAAGGATCGGTGCCTGTGGCTCAAGTAGCTAAGGCGCCAGCCACATACACCTAAGGTGGCAGATTCGAATCCAGCCCGGGCCCGCCAAACAACAATGACAGCTGACCAAAAAATAGCCGGGCGTTGTGGCGGGTGCCTTTGGTCCCAGCTACTTGGGAGGCTGAGGCAGGAGACTCGCTAGAGCCCAGGAGTTGGAGGTTGCTATGAGCTGTGATGCCACGGCACTCTACCCAGGGGGACAGCTTGAGGCTCTGTCTCAAAATAAATAAATAAATAAATAAAATAAAGCAGCATTAAAACGAAGTGCTTTCTCAGTGGGTTTGTGGCTGTGAAGCTCACGAGCTCTGGACCCGCAGAGCCAACCTGCTGGGGGGCTGTGCACGTCCCTGCCAGCATGCATGTGTCTTCACAGAAGTCATAATGGCAGGAAGGTGTGCTTCAGATGCGAAGCACAACCTAAAGGCAGCCTAAGAATAGGATGTGGGCTTAGGGTTTCTTCCCCTGAGGAGTTCTCTTGGGTTCTTCCAGCCTCTGACAAGCCAAGGGAGAGAGGAATCTGCAGGGTGAGGAGGCTGCCAGGCTTAGAAGAAAAAGTTTACCTGTGGCTCAAGTGGCTAAGGTGGCGGGTTCAAATCCAGCCTGGGCCTGCCAAACAACCATGACAACTGCAACCAAAAAATAGCCAGGCGTTGTGGTGGGCACCTGTGGTCCCAGCTACTTGGGAGGCTGAGGCAGGAGATTCGCTAGAGCCCAGGAGTTGGAGGTTGCTGTGAGCTGTGATGTCATTGGTACTCTACCCAGGGGGACAGCTTGAGGCTCTGTCTCAAAAAAAAAAAAGTTTGCCTCAAGTCTGGGGTAAAGATGCAGTGTTTCCAAGCATTTCACCAAGCAACTGTTAAATATCAAAGTTTGAAGTCTCCAAGGAAGATTTTTTTAAAAAGATGTTACCAAAAAGGAAGGAAATCAAACCACACAGAAGAACGATCCATATAACAGGGCAGGGGTGGATACCTGGGAACATAGGGTCTATGGAGTGGGTGCCTAATGCTGTCCTTGTATAAGTCCCTTGCAGATTCCCTCTGGACCCAGGGAGCAGTTATGCCTGAGGCTGGGGAATTGGAGAGTGACAGTGGGTATTGCTACTACTGGAGCTTCAGATACCTGTTTGCACCCCAGAGTTAGGCAAGTGTGTGTCTGTCCCTCTTATCTATATTGTGATGGTTATACACCTTCCAGATGCCACTCAGGAGACCTGAGATCCCTCAGGAGCCCCTGGTCTGTACTTGGAGCAGTGACCAAAGGTGCCTGGGGTGGTGGTTCACCCCCTAGCAAAAGCATAGCAGGCCTTTAAAAGCAAAAGATTTGGGGACACAAACAGTGAAAAACTTAGAAGTATTGGGTTAACTAGAACGAAGATGGACAGTGTTGCTGGAGATTGGGCACAGGTGGCAGGAGATGGGAAGGGTAGCTGAGCAGGTGAGTTTTTTCCTGCAAGCACTGAGGAGTTACAAGAGCTTTGGACCGGGCACAATCAGCACATGAAAGGTGGGTTGGCCTGGGGAGGAGGTGCAGGGCAATAAAAGGGGAAATGATTAGAGAGAGAGTTCAGAGTTAGAATGACAGGACTCTTCTATTGGATGTAGAGAGTGAGGAACAAGACAAAAAAACTTGTTCCTGAAGTTTGTACACTATTTAGGGTAACATAGTTCTGGTTTAGTTTGGTTGTCCAGGGTGATTGTTCCCCTTCACTTTCAAAAGAGGTCTGGTCTAGCATATTAGAAAACTGGATCAGAGTTAGATTTTGATGAGTCTGTGTGGGATTGAGCTGCCTACAGCAAGATGGAGAGAAGCGGCTGGAAATGAGGAGAAAGTCTGGGGCCCAGTCAAAATGAGCACAGTCACCATGTGGGAGGATACCAGCTTTCAAGACAGAAGCCAAGGCACTAAAGAATGGCTGGAAGGGGAAAGTGGAAGACCAGCCAGGGGCATCCTGGAAGCCAAGGAGGGAAGAGACCTGCAAGATGACATTGGGTCTGGCAGTTAGGAGGTCAGCAGTGGCCTTACTAAGGACAGTGCTAGTGTCGTGGGAGTGAGTCAAAGGACCAGGAGGAGTGGGAGGGTTGACAGTGGGGACTGGGGGTTTTGTAAAGAACCTGCCCAACCATGGGTCTTGGACCAATTGCACTAATTGAAAAATGAAAGTTAAGGAAGAAGAAATGAATGATCCATCTGAACCATGACTTTCAGTTTAATTCAACATGTATTTGAATAAGTACTCCTAACCTTAGGGAACTGTTGGAATGGAAGATGAAAAATCAAAACAGGCATCCGTAGGACCCTGGTTATGGCGCCAGCCACATCCACCAAGGCTGGCGAGTTTGACAACGGCAAAAAAAAAAATAGCCAGGCATTGTGGCAGGTGCCTATAGTCCCAGCCACTTGGGAGGCTGAGGCAAGAGAATTGCATAAGCCCAAAAGTTTGAGGTTGCTGTGAACTGTGATGCCACCAAGGACGACATAGTGAGACTCTGTCTCAAAAAAAAAAAAAAAAGAAAAAGAAAAATCAAAATGGATCAAATGAAAATTTGGCCAATGAACTTACAAAAAAGGAATCAAATGAGCCACCCTTACTCAGTCCAATACTTGTGAAAGTGGAGTTATCACCTATTCAGAGTTACTGGGTAGAAGTCGGGGTCAGGAAGGAAGTAGCAGAGATGTGGAATTTTGGGGTTATCAAATGTGGCTCCTGAACAAGGTCTAATCGGCTCCCAATCTCCACTCCCCAAACAGCTGTTTGTGAAAGTTAAGTTCTACAACCAACCTTGTGCACAGGCTATGCCTAGAATTGGTGTTCTACTAGGTCACTCGGGAAATGACATGAGATTCAAGAAATGTTTTTAGAGCTTCTGTGCTTTAAAATGTACCCTCCTCCCCAACCCAAGTAGTCTAGCCTGAATGCCTGAAATTCCATAAAGATCGAGCCCTGGATTTGGTTGGAAATGTTGGGGAATGCGTTGCAGCCCCTCTCCCAACCCAGAAATAGGGCATGTAATGTGCTAACGCCATTAGGAATGTTTATGGAATATGGGTTGTGATGGTGAATTTGTCCAATAAACCACTGGGAATCCTGTGCAGGTGTTTCCTATCTAACCTTCTGATGGTTAATTTATGAGGCCCTGCAAGGGCTACTCTCAGGTTATTGATTCTCCATATTTGCCAGAAATTTCCACTTTGAGCCTTATAATGGATCTTCTATAATGAAGATTAAGTATTCTGGGCAAGGATTTAAGGAGAGGGGAGACCATGGTAGCTGGCATGCAGTAGCACTAAACAAATGTTTAATGAGTAATAGGGAGGATGCTTGCTCTTGGGTTTAAAAGAGACAGGACATTGATCCATAAGGTCATCTTTGAAGGAGAAACCCAAACAGGGGGTAGAAACTGCAGAAAGTTTTGGAACAGTAGGTGTAAACATTAGGAAATCACTCTTACCTCACATTAGCATCACCCGGGGAGTGCTCACAAACAAGGGGATGCTTAAGCCCTACCCTAAAGTAGTTGATTCGTCATTGGGAAGGGGCACAGGAATCACTGCTGTTTGTTTGGTTTGGCTTTGTTGAGACAGGGTCTCCCTCTTCTTCCTCACCCTGATCCGTGGCTACAGTGCAGTGGTGTGCTGATAGCTCACAGCAACTTCAAACTCCTGGGCTCAAGCAATACTCCTGGCTCAGCCTTCCAAGTAGCTAGAACTATAGGCACATGCCACAACACCCAGCTAATTTTGCTTTTGCTCAAGATGGTTTCAAACTCCTGACCTCAAGCAGTCCTCCTTGCTTCAGCTTCCCAGAATGCTAAGATTACAGGCATGAACCACCAGAATCAGTGTTTTTAAAACCCTTCCAGGTGTTCCTGAGCCCAGTGAGGTCTGAAAACTGATGATCCCCAGAGCTCTTCCCCTCTGGTCAGAGTGGCACCCAGACCTCTCCCCCAAAGGAAAACCCATCCATATCTGGTCATGGAAGGGAAAGGCTGGGTGGGGTGGAAAGGGGCTGCAGAGTGACCCTCCCTCTGTGCCACTCGCACAGCATGGCTGACCCCCATAAATCTTCCCCAGATGGCTAAGGTCACACTTTTGGGGGCCTTCATGGGGACAATTGAAGGGGCAAGACACCATTCAAAGGAAGATGGCACAGAAATGAGAGCCTAGAGATTCAAATATAGACTTTACTGGGTAATGTGTGTTTTTCTGATTAGTTTTATGTCTTTAAATTTTTTTTAATTAAAAAGTGATTCCCGGGCAGTGCCTGTGGCTCAGTGGGCAGGGTGCTGGCCCCATATACTGACGGTGGCGAGTTCAAACCCAGCCCGGCCAAACTGCAACAACAATAAAAAATAGCTGGGTGTTGTGGCAGACATATGTGGTCCCAGCTACTTGGGAGGCTGAGGCAGGAGAATCACTTAAGCCCAGGAGTTAGTGGTTGCCATGAGCTGTGACACCACAGCACTGTACCAAGGGCAATAAAGTGAGACTCCTGTCTCTTAAAAAAAGAAAAAGTGATTCCCATTATATATACATTAGAACTTCTGTAAGTTGACCACCCAAAGGACTATAACAAACTGGTCAACATACAGAGGTGGTCATTATAAGGAACTAGGCCTACTGTACTGATACATATATGTGATGCATGTCTGGTCTATGAAAATTAGGTCAAGTTAAGGAGGTAGGTGGTCAGTGTAGGAGGTTCTACTGTATTTAACTTTTTTTTTTAAATTTTGAGGCAGAGTCTCACTTTGTCACCCTAAGTAGAGTGCTGTGGCATTGAAGCTCACAGCAACCTCAAACTCTTGGACTCTAGCAATCTTCTTGCCTCGCCTCTCAAGTAGCTTGGACTATAGGTGCCCACCACAACACCTGGCTATTTTTTTGTTCTTACTCAGGCTGGTCCCCACTCCTGGTACCTGGCCCTGTTTTAACATTTTATTTTACTTTATTATTTTTTTAGAGACAGAGTCTTACTTTATCACCCTCAATAGAGTGCTATGGTGTCACAGCTCACAGCAACCTCCAACTCCTGGGCTTAGGCGATTCTCTTGCCTCAGCCTCCCAAGCAGCTGGAACTATAGGTGCTTGCCACAATGCCCAGCTATTTTTTGTTGCAGTTTGGCCCAGGGTCAGGTTTGAACCCGCCACCCTGGGTATATGGTGCTGGCGCCCTACCCACTGAGCCACAGGTGCTGCCCTGTTTTAACATTTTAAAAGTAACATATATTTAACCAAAAGGAAAGAATAAGAAACTCCCATAATTTTGTCATCCAGAGATAAGTTCAGCTCACTTCTTAGTCTGTATCCTTCCAGATCACTCAACACATATATAAAGATATCTATTTTAAAGCTGGGCTCAGTGGCAATGGCTCATGCTTGTAAACCTAACACTCTAGGAGGCTGAGGCAGGAGGATCATTGGAGCCCAGGAGTTTGAGATTGCTGTGAGCTAGGCTGATGCCATGACATTCTAGCCTGGGTAGCAGAGAAAGACTGTCCCAAAATCTAAGAAAAAAAATAAAGATGTCTATTTTACAAAAGTGGGACTCTATACATGTTTTGTATCTTGTTTTTTCAGCTAACAGTGTGTAGTAAACACCTTTCCATGTCTGTAAATACCCACCTACTACATAAATTAAAATGTCATAATCATAGCATAAGGTATTTAGTTTTATAAACATCTCTTGGCTCGGCGCCTGTGGCTCAATCGGCTAAGGCGCCAGCCACGTACACCTAAGGTGATGGGTTCGAATCCCCAGCCCGGGCCCGCCAAACAACAATGATGGCTGCAACCAAAAAATGGCCGGGCGTTGTGGCGGGCGCCTGTGGTCCCAGCTACTTGGGAGGCTGAGGCAGGAGACTCGCTTGAGCCCTGGTGTTGGTGGTTGCTATGAGCTGTGATGCCTTGGAACACTACCCCGGGGGACCGCTTGTGGCTCCGTCCCAAAAAAAAAAAAAAAAAAAAAAAAAGATTAAAAGGCGTCTGTCCAAACCCACTGAACACTGAGTGACATATCTGCTGTGTTGCCAGATGCTTTTATTCAGAGTCCTATGTGGGCC
>CAUYQV010037406.1:0-13746 GCA_963574575.1 Galagoides demidoff
CAACCTCCAACTCCTGGGCTCAAGCGAGTCTCCTGCCTCCGCCTCCCAAGTAGCTGGGACCACAGGCGCCCGCCACAACGCCCGGCCATTTTTTGGTTGCAGCCATCATTGTTGTTTGGCGGGCCCAGGCTGGGGATTGGAACCCACCACCTTAGGTGTACGTGGCTGGCGCCTTAGCAGATTGAGCCGCAGGCGCCGAGCCACAATGAATAAATTTTAATGCTAAAAGAGCTATTTCTGAAAAAGTGATGTAAGAGTACAGGGGTTTCCATTTCTGAGTATGGATAAATTGTGTTTGCATACTTGCATGCAATTATTTTTTAAATATTCTAGAAATAACCAAAAAAAAGCAAAAATATACTTTGGAGAATCACTTTCAACAGGCACATACCAATGGGAGGGAGCATTCAGAGATAATTATGATCATAATTATCTCTGAATGCTCCCTCCCATTGGTATGTAGCCTATAATATGGGAGTACAAGGATTATAGTGTAGTTGGTGGTTATGAGCTCCTACTTGAGCTTAAGACTCAGCCCTGAGACTCTTGGCTGAAACTATAGGTAGAAAAGATACTGTTTCTCCTGGGTTTGCTAAACTGCTAAACTAGTGGATATCAGCATGGTGCTGCCAGTGGCCATCTCTGCCTAAGAATGAAATTAATATATACACATGCACATCATTTGAGCTCCTGGGTCCAGTCTTGCCCAAAGCCATTTGCCACTGGATTTGAGTCAATAAACCCCTTTTTTGGCTTTAAACCAGTCAAACTGGGTTTCTGTCATCTGACACTAAGAATCCTGATTAATGCATTGTGCAAAAGCAACACACAGATGAAAAGAGATTCCAGAAGTTTAAAAGTTCTAGAGTTAAGCATTCAGGATACTTTTTGGAGCCTACTATGTTAGGGACCCCAAAAGTATCTGAATTACACAGGAGGCATGGGTTCAAATTCTAGTTCCATGACTTTCAAGTTACTTAACATCTCTTATCCTAATCTCATCCATAAAACAGGGTTGTCATTTAGAATAAATGGGATAGGCTCGGCGCCTGTGGCTCAGTCAGCTAAGGCGCCAGCCACGTACACCTAAAGTGGCGGGTTCGAATCCCCAGCCCGGACCCGCCAAACAACAATGATGGCTGCAACCAAAAAATGGCCAGGCGTTGTGGCGGGCGCCTGTGGTCCCAGCTACTTGGGAGGTGGAGGCAGGAGACTCGCGTGAGCCCAGGAGTTGGAGGTTGCTATGAGCTATGATGCCATGGCACTCTACCCAGGGGGATAGCTGGAGGCTCCGTCTCAAAATAAATAAATAAATAAATATTTAAAAAAAAAAAATTTAGATAAGGTGGTCAGGGAGGGCCCTAAGGAGGTGACATTGGAACTGAGCCCTGAAGGATGAAAAAGAGTTAGCCATGAAAATAGCTAGAAGCAGGATCAGCTCCATAATTTGTGAGGCCCAGTGCAAAAGAGCCCCTTGTTCAAAAATTATTGAAAAGTTTAAGACAGGTAGTCTTAGGTAGTTTGGACCTGATGGTGCACACCTGTAATTCTAGCACTTTGGGAGGCAGAAGCAGGAAGATCCCTTGAGCTCAGGAGTTTGAGACCAGCCTGAGCAAAATCGAGCCCCCCACCCCCACTAAAACTGGCAAAAAATAAAAATTAGCTAGGCATGCTGGCAGGCACCTACAGTTCTAGTGCTCAGGCAGGAGGATCACTTAAACCCAGAAGTTTAAAGTTGCTATGAGCTAGGGTGATGCCATAGCATGCTAGCCTGGGACAATGGAGTGAGACTCTGTCTAAAAAAAAAAATTCAAGGTGGTGCCTGTAGTCAGTGGGCAGGGCGCTGGCCACATACACTGAGGCTGGCTGGTTTGAACCCAGCCCAAGCCAACTAAAGTCAACAAGGGCAACTGCAACAAAAAAATGGCCAGGTATTGTAGCAGACGCCTATAGGCCCAGCTACGTGGGAGGCTGAGGCAAGAGAATCGCTGGAGCCCAAGAGTTGGAGGTTGTTGTGAACTGTGATGCCACAGCACTCTGCCAAGGGTGACATAGTGAGACTCTGTCTCAAAAAAAAAAAAAAAAAAATTCAAGACAGGGACAGCATTAAACCAAGTGTGGGGCCTTTTTGAATGTGGGCCTCTGCGCAGCTGCACAGGTCACCTGCCTATGAAGCTAGCTGTGTCTGAAATACAAACTTTCTAGGAAGAGGGAAGAGTGTGTGCCATTTGGGCTTCTTGTCAAGCAAGTGTATCAGGAGCCATCTTCCAGCCCATTTTCTCCTTCCCCTACTTCATTCATTCAGCCAGTATTTATGGAATGCCTACTCTGTGCTAGGTATTATTTCAGGCAATGAAATTGCAGAGTGAAATACACAGGTGAAATTCCTGCTTTTGCTGTTAAGTTTACTTGGGGAGGGTTGGGGGATAGACAGTACATAGGTAAAACTATAAACAATCACAAAATGTGAGGGGCTAAAGAGGGACCAAGTTAACTGGTGGGAAGACTGGCTTCAGGCTGCGTGTACAGAACAGGCTTCTGTGATGCATCCTCCCTCCTCCCTCCTCCCCTCCCCTCTCTTTAGACCTTTAGTGCTCCGGGGAGTCCCAGAACATCTCCCCAGCCTCATGACTCTGGCGATTCCTTGCCCCTGCCACCCCAGATGGAGAGCCACTCAGAGGACGAGGATCTTGCTGGGGCTGAGGGTGGCCTGGGCTGGAATGGTAGGGGTCCCCAGACCCAGAGCCCAGGGGCCTGCTCAGCAGAGGCTGTGCTAGGTCGGAAGAAACACCGTCGACGGCCATCAAAGCGCAAGCGGCACTGGCGACCCTACCTGGAGCTGAGCTGGGCTGAGAAGCAACAGCGGGATGAGCGGCAGAGCCAGAGGGCCTCGCGTGTTCGCGAGGAGATGTTCGCCAAAGGCCAGCCCGTGGCACCCTACAACACCACTCAGTTCTTGATGAATGATCGAGACCCAGAGGAGCCCAACCTGGATGTGCCCCACAGCATTTCCCACCCAGGCTCCAGTGGGGAGAGTGAGGCAGGGGACAGCGACGGGCGGGGCCGAGCTCAAGGTGAGTTCCAGCAGCGGGAGTTCTCTGAGGCTTACGAACGCTATCACACAGAGAGCCTGCAGGGCCGCAGCAAGCAGGAGCTGGTACGAGACTACCTGGAGCTGGAGAAGCGGCTGTCGCAGGCTGAGGAGGAGACAAGGAGGCTGCAGCGGCTGCAGGTATGCACTGGCCAGCAGTCCTGTCGCCAGGTGGAGGAGCTGGCAGCTGAGGTGGATAGGCTGCGGACTGAGAACCAGCGGCTGCGCCAGGAGAATGAGATGTGGAACAGAGAGGGTAGCAACCGCAGCGAGGAGCTGGGCACCTAGCAGGGACCCATGGAGAAAGTCCTATTTCATGCCCATTCCGGCCAGCTGGGTCTCCAGGAGGCAGATGGCAGAAGAAAACCACTGTCAGCACTCTGTGTCCCCTGAGAACAGCTAAAATAGGTTCAGACTTCCTCCTCCTCATTTCCACAGTTGGTTCTTTGCTGTCATCTTACTTTTTACAGAGAAATTAAATGGTCTTGGTGAGACCCAATGGGAGTGGCTAGGGTTCATTTCACTAGGTCTAAGAATCAAAACATTCACATAGGGTCCCAGTCCCCCCATCCCAACCCCGGGAAGAAGCAGACCTCTGGATGGAGACCCATCAAAGTCTCCAGGATACCTGAATCCTGCTCTGTATGTCCTGGAGCAATCAGACTGCTCTGAAGGTTTTTTGTTTGTTTGTTTTTAAATTTTGTTTTGTTTTTTACCACTGTACTACTGAGGATGCACTGAAGGTTTTTTAGGTGGGAGGGAGGGAGCTCAGTCTGGAGCTTTCAACCAAAACCTGACACTTAAGATGCTAGATTGCTGTGAGGAGCTGGGAGCTTCCCCTGGAGGAGAGAGGTGGGGATTTGGCCAAGCCCAGGGGTTCCTTCAGAAGTTGCACCCAGGTTCCTGAATTCTTCTATTGGGTAGGGGCTACACAAGGTCAGGGTGTCTTGCAACTCCTTGACCTTGGCAGTCCCCCACCCTTAACTCTCCTGAAGGGGTTGGGCCTAGGGTTAATCATTGTGCATTCAAAGGAAGTATTCTCCTGATGGGAAATAAAGCCAAGATGCAGAGGGGGGCAGGGCCTGGTCCTCAGCAGAACTGGTCTGCCTGACTTTCCTGGGCCCTGCCCACCTTCTCTGAGCACCCCACTCCCATAGCCCCGCTGTGTGTGTGGTTCTTGCTACCTGAAGAGAGCCCCTACATCTGTCTGTGTAACAGCTGGGTCAGCCTAGGCAATGCAGATACTGCCAACCAGTATTGGGCTCTGAAACAAGCTTACTCACACCCTCACACTTGGACCCACCCTTCCCCAGACACCCTGTTTCTTCCATCACCCTCCTGGCACCCTCACTGGCCAGCATCAGGTGTCAGGCAGCAACATGGATAACTTTGGAGGTGGTGGAGGAAGTTAGTCAACTCATCAACGAGCGTGAGTTGGCTCTTCCACCATGTACAGGGAAGGGTGGGGGCCTGGCTGCCCAGCCTGGCCTCCATTCTGGGCACTCATCTTGACAGGCCACACTGGGCAGGAGAAAGCCTGGGAGCTGCTGGGGTTGGAAATGTTGACAAAATGCTATGTGTTGCCAGGACAACTTTCGTTTCTGCCCTGCCACACCCAGCCCTGGCCGGCGCCTTCTACAAAACGAAGCACAGTGAGAACAGAGTCTAGGAAAGGATGGGTTTTAAGAAACAGCAAACATCCACCCTGGGGGATCTGTCCCTGGAATTCTGGGGAGGGGGTTTGTCTCCTTCCCTTTGTGCCCTAGACAGACCTGTCAGGAAGGGTAGCAGGAATGATCATCCTGCCCTCACTTGGCAGATGGCAAACCCAAGGCTCAGAGGGGAAGTAGCTTTCCGGATTCCAGGAAAGACACCAGAGGCCTTTCTTCCCCTCCCACCCCAGGGGTACTAGAGGGAACTAAAGGCCCATTCCCCCTATAGGAAGCCTCCAAGCTGCTTCATTCCCCAGCTTGCAGCCTGGAGGGAGAGAGGAGGGTAAGGACAAAGGTTGTTTACCCAGAGAGGTTTTGTGTGTGTGTGTGTGTGTGTGTGTGTGTGTCTGTATCTAAGAGAAGAGAAAATTCCAGAGGGCTACTTGGGGGGGTGCGGGGCAGGGCGGTATAGGGAGAGGGTGTGTCATGGGCTGGCCTTGCAGGAAGAGGGCAGGTGAAGAGTTTGGCCCCTCTTGCCCAGAGCTGAAGAGCCCAGAGACAGGGAAGCTTCCAGCTGGTTCCCCCAGCTCCCTCCCTACCCCCATATAAAATGGCTGAAGGGTTCTTGGCCAGGGCTGGACTGAGGTGGGTTAATTTTTCCAAGGCTGGTGGGAGAGGGTGGGGCAAGAAGAATACAAAGGAGAGGATGTGAGTGGGAAAGTGTCCTGGTAACCACACCCCCATCTGGTTCTAGTGCCTGTCCCCCAATCCCAGGGGTCAGAGGTATAGAGGAAGATCATCCTGAGGCTCAGCTAGGCTTCTGCCCCACCCCATTGCTGTGATGGACACTCCAGTTTACAATGCATACCCTGAGCTGGGGAGGATGGGCTTGGACACAGCGTCCTCCATCTCCTCCCTAGGCCTCTGTGAACTTTTCTATGCCTACACCCATTTGCTTTCTAGGACCCTCATCACATGGACCAAGGGAGAGGCCCAGAGAGCAGATATTTCACAGCAGTGGTTGCTGAAGCTCCCCACCACCTCTGCCTAGCCTAGCCTGGGATCACTCTTTCTTTCCCTTCAGGGACTCCCTGACCCCAGGTGAAAAACTACTGTGCCCAGGGAGCAGACCCTGCCTGCAGTGGAAACGGATCAAGAAGGCAGTGGGATAGGCAGAGGTTGGTGGGATGGGTCAGGAAGTGGAGAAGAGGTGAAGTAGCTCTGTGTGGGGAAAAAGGTGGCCAGGGCCCATTGCCCTGTTGGGAGCAGGCAAGGATGGCACTGGCCCTTTAAGTGGGGGTGCCAGGCAATGCCCTCCCCCCCAGCCAACCCAATTCATGGGCACACTGAGCATGTGCAGGGGCTGTGCTAGTGGGGAGAGGAGGGAAGGGGGGGATATATTCCGGAGCGAGCTTCTCACCCCCTACTTCCGGTAGCTGCCCCCACTCTCCTTCCTGGGTCTGACAAAAGAGCCCTTAATGCTCACCCAATCCCTTCCCCCACCCAGACCCCAGGGTGCTGCCCTCTGGAAGTGCTGAAGTGCTGCCTTTGGAAGTGCTGAAGCCCAAAAAGGGTGCCCTGGGGAGTCTCCCCTGCTTGGAGGTGGCACACACTGAGCCAGCCTCACTTCCTTGTTGTAGGGGGTAGCTAACCTTCATGCTGCTTAACATATTCAATTTTGTTCCACTGGGGCTAGGGTTTTAAAAGAACCTTCTACCTGTGATGCTGCTCTGAAAATCAGACAGCTAAAAAGCATGAGGTCCCTGCCCCCATGCCACAGGAACTTCCAGTCCCAAAGGAAGCAAACAGCCCAGAGGCTGCAAACACCTTCTCCAGCTCCCCCTCCTGTAGGAGAGGATCAAAGTCTGCTTCTTCAACCAGCAGCATCCCCCAGGCTACCCTCCCTGGCCTCCCTCAAACCTTCCCCCAACCTTACCTTAAACTTACCTGGTTCCACCACATCCTCCCTGCCCCCATCCCTTAGCCTTTCCTGAGTCTTTCCTACCCCCTTAGCACTTGCCTCTTTCCTTATAATCTCATAGCTATAGGTACCATTACTTTTTTTTTTTCGTACTGGAAGTGTAATTCACATAACATGAAATTAACCCTTTAAAAGTGAACAATTTGGTGGCATTTGTGCATTCACAACATGTATGAGGCTTTTTTTTTTTTTTGCAGTTTTTTTTGGCTGGGGCTGGGTTTGAACCACCACCTCCAGCATATGGGGCCAGCACCCTACTCCTTTGAGCCACAGGCACCGCCCCTGCCGCTTCTGTTTAGTTCCAAACATTCTCTGAAAGGAAACCCTGTACCCATTAAGCAGGTATTCTCCATCCCTCCTTTCCCAGCCTGGCAACCAACAATCTGTTACTGTCTCTGTGGGTTTACTCATTCTGGATATTGTAGGGAAGACTCTGGTCTCCTTGGTACCTGTACCTGAAGAGCACAGACTCCCAAGGGTGCTGTTGTGGAGGGAACACTGGACTAGGAGTCCAAGACCTGTGATCTGCTTTTTTTTTTTTTTCAGTTTTTGGCCGGGGCTGGGTTTGAACCTGCCGCCTCCGGCATATGGGGCCAGTGCCCTACTCCTTTGAGCCACAGACGCCGCCCACCTGTGATCTGTTTTTCACTCAGGGACCCACTTTTCTCATTTGTTCAAGGGGATGGGGAGCTTTAGGTCGGTCTAGGATCCTGGGTCCTTTAGGGCCTATTCCTGGCCAGGGGACTGTGCTGTCTGGCCTGAAAAAATATACTACCCCCTTGACCCTCTTGGCTCCTCTTTGAGGGTTTAAGAGGTGAAGGTGGCCCCAGGTGACAGCGTGATTAATACTGTGGTTTTGGGGGTCAGAAACATGAGATGAAAAAACTTGGGCTCAGGCTTGGCGCCTGTGGCTCAATCGGCTAAGGCGCCAGCCACGTCACGTACACCTAAGGTGGAGGGTTCGAATCCCCAGCCCGGACCCGCCAAACAACAACGATGGCTGCAACCAAAAAATGGCCAGGCGTTGTGGCAGGCGCCTGTGGTCCCAGCTACTTGGGAGGCAGAGGCAGGAGACTCGCTTGAGCCCAGGAGTTGGAGGTTGCTGTGAGCTGTGATGCCATAGCACTCTAGCCAGGGGGATAGCTTGAGGCTCCGTCTCAAAAAAAAGAAAAAACTTGGGCTCAGAGAGGTTGGGCAACTTGCCTGAGGCCACACAATTACTGCTGTGTTAGAGTTGAAGCAGGTTCTCTCTGATTGTAGTTTGAACCCTTGACCACTGCACTGTCCTATCTTCAAAGAGATAAAACAAGCTGAGGGCTTAGCAGTGTGCCAGCTGTGTGGGAGGTATTCTCACGAGGCAGAAGCCATAAATTTTACTACTTTCGGGCATTGCCTAATCATGAATAGCTCCATTCCAAGGTGGTTCTTGAGAGTTCTCACTCCTCCTTCCCTTATCTTTTGGAGAGGGTTTCCTCTTTGCCCTTTCTACTGGCCTTTCTAGGATGACAGCTTTTGTGGAGGCTGGGAGGGACTGCCTGGGTACTAAGGCCTTCAGGCAGGTGAGATTGGACATCCAAAGGAGAAGGATATGCTATTGTGTCTTCCCTTATTGTCCACAGCTGAATTTGCCCATTTCTCCATGGCTGAACCTGCCCCTCAAACAAGAAGTTCTTTGTGGACCTAGAGAAGGGAGGGGACAGCATTTGCCTGACAGGGGGAACAGGCTGAGCAGCTGGCCCCCAGTTGGCCACTCTGTGCCTGAAGTCTGTGGGCCTGGACATTCCAGAGACCACCTGTCTGAGACTTTCTCTGGAACCCATCCAAGATAGGATGCCCAGACCAGCCCTTAAAACTGCTGCATCCTGCTTCAGAGCAGCTGGTATGGGTCTGCCCCTCTATCCTGTCCCTCTCACCCTCTGGCTCTAAGAGGAAGTTCCCAAGTGAGGAGGACATTGTGACCCACATGGGCCCCAGAGCCTACCTCTGCCATAGATGCAGAGAAGGAAGGACAAGATCCCCTTGGGTGTCCTTACAGAATCTCTCCTGGCTCTAGGCCCCCAATTGTCCAGTCACTGGACTGCTTCCTATCTAGTCTCCCTTGTAGCTGTGCCTGCCAGGCTAGCTAGCTCCCACTCTGAGGGCCACTGGCTCCCCAGGCCCAGTGTCCTTTGTGGGTAGACTCCATTCCTCTGTTTCTCAGTGCCAGCTAGCTCCTCTCTTGGGCTTCTAGTCCAACTGTCTTCACTTGCAATTCACATTTGTTGTGGTGTTTGTAGCTCCAGACCTTAACTGTCCCCAACTCCCAGGTTCCCCTGGAACCCCCCTGGCCTCCCTGGGCAGGACTTCTCAGCTCCTTCCCTGCTTTCCTGGGCTCCAGATTCTATATTTTTATTATTATTATTTTGCAGTTTTTGGCCGGGGCTGGGTTTGAACCCGCCACCTCCAGCATATGGGGCTGGTGCCCTACTTCTTTGAGCCACAGGCGCTACCCTTTTTTTTTTTAAACAGAGTCTCACTATGTCATCCTCGGTAGGGTGCTGTGGCATTACAGCTCATAGCAACCTCCAACTCTTGAGCTTAAGTGATTCTCTTGCCTCAGCCTCCCAAGTAGCTGGGACTACAGGTGCCTGCCACAATGCCTGGCTATTTTTTGTTGCAGTTGTTATTGTTTAGCTGGCCCAGGCCCTTTCTGAACCCACCACTCTTGGTCTATGTGGCTGGCACCATAACCACTCTGCTATGAGCGCCAAGCCCAGAGTCTAGATTTTTTTTTTTTCGTAGAGACAGAATCTCACTATGTTGCCCTTGGTAGAGTGCTATGGCATCACAGCTCACAGCAACCTCCAACTCCTGGGCTTACGCGATTCTCTTGCCTCAGCCTTCCAAGTAGCTGGGACTAAAGGTGCCCACCACAATGCCTGGCTATTTTTTTGTTGTAGTTTGACTGGGGCTGGGTTTGAACCTGCCACCCTTGGTATTTGGTGCCAGCGCCCTACCCACTGAGCAACAGGCGCTGCCCCAGATTCTATTTTGTTGTTGTTGTTGTTACAGTTTTTGACCAGGGCAGGGTTTGAACCCGCCACCTCTGGCATATGGGGCTGGTGCCCTACTCCTTGAGCCACAGGTGCCACCCAGATTCTAGATCTTTTGAAAAAAATTTTAAATTTTAAATTTTTAAATTTTTTTTTTTTTTTTTTTTTGCAGTTTTTGGCTGGGGCTGGGTTTGGATCTGCCACCTCCAGCATATGGGGCCAGCACCTTATTCCTTTGAGCCACAAGTACCCCTCCTTAAATTTTTTTTTTGAGACAGAGTCTCATGTTGTTACCTTCAGTAGAGTGTTGCGGTGTCATAGCTCACAACAACCTCAACCTCTTGGGTACAAGCAATCCTCTTGCTTGAGCCTCAGTCTCAGCTAGGACTACAGGCACTTGCCACAGATAGGGTCGCTCTCTTGCTCAGGCTGGTCTTGAACTCCTGAGTTCAAGCAATCCACCCACCTCGGCTTCCCAGAGTATTAGAATTATAGGCATGAGCCACTGCACCTGGCCCTAAAGTTTTAATTTTTTTCTTAGACAGAGTCTTAGTCTGTGCCCTGGGTAGAGTGCTGTAGCATCATAGCTCACAGCAACCTCAACCTCTTGAGCTCAGGAGATCCCCTTGCCTCAGCTTCTGAGTAGCTGGGACTAGACACACACACACACACACACACACACACACACACACACCCATGCCTGGCTAGTTTTTCTATTTTTAGTGGAGATGGGGGTCTCACTCTTGCTCAGGTTGGTCTCAAACTCCTTAGCTCTGGCAAGCCACCTGCCTCGGCCTCCCAGAGTGCTAGGATTATAGGCATGAGCCACTGAGTCTAGCCTATTAATTGTTTTATTTTTAATTTTTCCAAATGGTTATATAATTGTGGTCCTAAAACTACTAAAAAATCATTTTCACTATGATTTAAAATTCCATAGTTATTATAACTTTATATATGTACTTATGTATATATGTGAGTTTTTATTCCAGGCCACTTCTCTGTTTATTTTATTTTATTTTATTTTTGAGACAGAGTCTTACTCCGTCACCTTAGGTAGAGTGCCATGATGTCATAGCTCAGAGCAACCTCATACTCCTGGGCTCAAGCAATCCTCTTGCCTCAGCCTCCAGAGTAGATGGGACTACAGGTGCCTGCCAAAATGCCTGGCTAATTTTTAGAGACGGGATCTTGCTCTTTTTTTTTTTTTTGAGATAGAGCCTCAAGCTATCACCCTGGGTAGAGTGCTATGGCGTCGCAGCTCACAGCAACCTCCAACTCCTGGGTTTAAGCGATTCTCTTGCCTCAGCCTCCAGAGTACCTAAGTAGCTGGGGCTACAGGCACCTGCCACAACACTTGGCTACTTTTTGGTTGTAGTTGTCATTGTTTGGCAGGCCTGGGCCGAATTCGAACCTGCCAGCTCTGGTGTACGTGGCTGGTACCTTAGCTGCTTGAGCTACAGGTGCCACCTGGGATCTTGCTCTTGCTTAGGCTGGTCTCCAACTCACCCACTTGGCCTCCCCCACTTCCCTTTCTCATTTTTTAAATTTAGAGAGCAGGTCTCACCCTGCTGTCCACGCTGGAGTGCAGTGGCTATCCATAGGCACCATCATAGCTTATTGCAACCTCAACCTTGTGGGCTCCGGTGATCCTCCTACCTCAGCCTGCTGAGTAGCTGGGACTACAGGTGCACGTCACCATGCCCAGCCCTCATTCTTATTTACTGATGAATCAATCACATTTAAAAAATTATTTTAACCAGATAACATGCTTTAATGTCTACTGATTCTGATTTCATTGTTCTGGCTCCCGTGGATGTTCATGTGCAGTAAGGGTTGAGAACCAGAGTCCAGTGAGTTCCAAGTGTTCTCTGTGTTCAGCTTGCCCTGGCTAGGAGTCCCAACTCTGGGGAAACTCTCACCTGCCCGCATCCCTGGGAGGGTTCCAGGATGACATGACTTCCAGTGTTTAGATGCCAGATAGGGAGTCAAAGTGTTCTGGGAGCCTTGGAAGGCAGACTAGTCAGTGGACAGAGCTCAGGTTAAAGTGGAAGGAGAAATTTCTAGCACTCAGCTGGGGATCAGGCCAACTCTGGAGACTCCTGGCTCTCAGCACTGGATGTGCCAGGGCTCATGAGAAAAGTAAGACCAGAAAACATGCTGGGGACCTCTCTAGCAAATGCATTCAGAAATTCTGCCTAGCAAAAGCTGTTGCTTCACTGCCCCAACAGCACAGTGCCCCCTGCCCACACCCTGATGTGTGTGTGATAAGGACCTCTGCCCCAGCTGGGCAGGGGGAACCTCTGCACTGGGGCTTTGGCCTCCTGCTAGTGGTGTCCATGTGAGCAGGAGCTGTGCATGAGTCTGCTGGGAGTTTCAGAATCAGATAATATCCTTGGTTCCTTTATGGTGCCTTCTTATTTTAATCTTGTTTTCTTTTTGCAGTTTTTGGCTGGGCTGGGTTTGAACCCACCACCTCTGGCATATGGGGCCGGCGCCCTACTCCTTTGAGCCACAGGCGCCGCCCATCTTTCTTTCTTTTTTTTGAGATGGAATCTCACTCTGTTGTCCTGGGTAGAGTGTCATGGGATTATAGCTCATAGCAACCTCAAACTCCTGGGCTCAATCAATCCTTTTGCTTCAGCCTCCCAAGTAGCTGAGACTACAGGCACATTCCACAACACCTGGCTATTTTTTTTTTTTTTTTTAAGAGACAGGAGCTCACTCTTGCTCTGGCTGGTCTCGAACTTGTGAGGCTCCCAGTGTGCTAGGATTATAGACATGAGCCACTGGACCCAGCCTTCCTTTTTTCCCTCCCCTTCTCTCTCCTTCCCTTCCCTTCCCTTCCTTCGTTCCTTCTTTCTTTATTTTTAAATTTTTTTAGATAGAGTCTCATTCTTTTGCCCTGGCTAGAATGCCATGGTATCAGCTTAGCTTCCACAAACTTCTGGATTTAAGTGATCTTCCTGCCTCAGCCTCCTGAGTAGCTGGGACTCCAGGTGCCCACAATGATACTGGCATATTTTTCATTTTTTTAGTACAGATGGGGGTTTTGCTCTTTTCTTATTTTTATTTATTTATTTATTTTTAGAGACAGACTCTCACTTTGTTACCCTCAGTAGATTGCCATGGCATCACAGCTCACAGCAACCTCCAGCTCTTGGGCTTAGGCGATTCTCTAGCTGGGACTACTGGTGCCTGCCACAACACCTGGCTATTTTTTTTGTTGCAGTTTAGCTGGGACCTGGTTTGAACCTGCCACCCTCAGCTGGTGCTCTACTCACTGAGGCACAGGTGCTGCCCTGGGGTTTCGCTATTGCTTAGGCTGGTCTTGAACTCCTGAAGTGAAGCCATCCTCTCACCTTGGCCTCTCAGAGTGCTAGGATTACAGGCGTGAACCACCGTGCCCAGCAAATTTCTTTTCTTTTTCTTTTTCTTTCTTTCTTTCTTTTTTTTTTTTTTTGAGATAGAAAGTCTCACTTTGTCACCCTCAGTAGAGTGTGACATCATAACTCACAGCAACCTCAAACTCTTGGACTCAAGTGATTCTCTTGCCTCAGCCTCCCAAGTAGCTGGGACTATGGGCACCTGCCATAGCGCCGGCTATTTTTAGAGATGCTGAACTCCTGAGCTCAAGCAGTCCACCTGCCTGGGTCAGAGTGCTCGGGTTATAGGTGTGAGCCACTGCACCTGACCTTTTTTTAAGGCCTGTGTCTTCCTGTCTTCTTTTCATTTGGTTTATTTTGTGTGTGTGTATTAATCAGGCCCAGGTGAGGTTCAAACCTGCTGCCCATGGTAGGTGGGGCCAGTGCACTAGCCACTGAAAACAGCACCCAGCTCAATTTTTTTTCTTAATTTTTTTTTTGCCTTTTTCTCAAACAAGGCTCCTGGGAAATGGTACCTTCTTTACTAGCCCTGCCCCATTTCTTCTCATTCACTCAGAGCAGAGAAAGGGAGGTAGGAGGCCACTTAGAGGCCAGGACGGGGGTGGGG
>CAUYQV010037410.1:0-36154 GCA_963574575.1 Galagoides demidoff
CTGCCAGCAAGGTTGATGCCCAGCACTGCAGCCTGGGCAACAAAGCGAGACTCTGCCTCAAAAAAACAAACACACAAACAAAAGCTCCAAAACCAAACAACAATGACAACAAAGAAAACAACCTGTCTTTTGGAGAAAAAATTAACAAAACATATAAATTCCTAGTTTTCTTGGCAAAGCAAAAAGTATGTACAAATACATAAAATAGGCTCGGCGCCTGTGGCTCAATCCGCTAAGGCGCCAGCCATGTACACCTAAGGTGGCGGGTTCAAATCCCCAGCCCAGCCTGCCAAACAACAATGATGGCTACAACCAAAAAATGGCCGAGCGTTGTGGCGGGCGCCTGTGGTCCCAGCTACTTGGGAGGCAGAGGCAGGAGACTCTCTTGAGCCCAGGAGTTGGAGGTTGCTATGATCTGTGATGCCATGGCACTCTACCCAGGGAGACAGCTTGAGGCTCCGTCTCAAAAAAAAAAAAAACAAAAAAAAACAAATACATAAAATAAGAAATTACAAGGAGGAAACAACTGTTCAAACAGAAAAAGAAATTTAAACTCCTAGGATATTAATTTGCAGACCTCTATACAAACAAATTTGAAAACCTAGAAAAAAAAAGATAATTTCAAGGTTAATAGAGTTAACCAAAACTGACCCCATTAGAGACAGAATGCTTGAATATAATAATTTATTCATGGGAAATAAAGTTATAAGGGTACTACCCACCCAGAACACTGGGCCAACAGCGTTTCACCAGAAATTTTTACTAAATCTTCAAAGACCAGAGACTATTAGTGCTTCATATATTGTTCTAGAGCATTAAAAATGAAGTAAATCTATTTAATTATTTTGAAGAAGGAAGCATAACATTGATAATTATATTTAAAAGTCTAAAAAATGAAAACTACAAGCCAGTATCACTTATGAATATCAATGCAAAAGAAATAAATAAAATGTTAGCCAACACTTACTTTGCTCTAAACACAGGAAGAAAAATAACATACTATGATCAAATGGGATTTGTTCCAAAAAGCAAGATAGATTCCACATGAAATTTTTAAATATGATAGATTAATAATTGAACAGGTCTGAGGGGGAAAAATGTTTTTGGCTGTCTTCATAAATGCTGAAAAGAATTTTGACAAAATTCCATACTCACTTATGATGAGAAAGTTACCCTCAGAAAATAAAAATGAATGGACAAATTCTTAACTGCCTAAAACACATACACCTTCGTCTTAAAGCATCTTATGTAATGGGGAAACGCATGAGGTATTTTCACTGAGATCAGGAACAGGTAGGGAGCCAAATACCTCCTTTACTGTTCAACTTGGTTCTAAAGGTATTAGCCAGTGCAAAGAGACAAGACACTCAAACAGGAGGAGGGGAAGAGTGATTGTTATGAAATACAGAAATACACCCGGAGCTTTCTTTGCGACAAAGGTTTCCTCTCCTGGGGAATAGACATTGCCAGAGTCACAGTGAAAACTTTCTTGGTCTAATCTGTCACAGCCTGGTGAGGTTCCTAGAAGTACAGCATTCCTCCCACTCTGGTAGCCTCTAGTCTTCCTGTCTCACCTGAAGGGGTTGAAAAGACATTTAAAAGTGTCAGAGGTTAGAGAAGATAGACTGGGGGTGTTATAGCTGGGAAGCATCAGGGAGCAGGAGGAATGAGAGGAGAGAAACATACGAAGTCATACCCCCAAGAGAGGACCACTAGAACCCCGAGATCTAATTGTGGCATTACAGAACTCTCCCTTTCCTCCACATCTCACCACCCCAATGAGATTCCAGTATAATAACAACCGGATTATAGCCAAAAGAGCAGCAGGACACAGACTCTCTGGGAAGTATTTAGGGAGACCCAAGATTCAGAAGGGAGACAAAAAACAGGGGACAGGGAGAAATCTGAAGCTTCTGCTAACAAAAGGTGTAGCCACCATTAAACACGGCCCAACTCCTGACCAGGTTAACAGAAATCCTCACACTAAAGGCCTATTTGCCTCAGTTCATATTATCTGATACAACATGTCCAGCTTTCAAGGTGTGGCAAGGCACGCCAAAAGGCAAGAAATATCAGGCATGGGAAATAAACTCAGATGTGATACAGATGAGTTATCAGAGAATTTTAAATAACTGTAATTAATATATTAAGGGCTCTAAGTAAACAATATGGGTAAATTAAGCAAAGAGATGGAAACTCTAAGAATCAAAGAAAACATTAAAGACCAAACACATTTTAGCAGAAATGCAGAACATCTTGACTGGACTCATCAGTAGACTTGACACAGTCAAGGCAGAATCAGTTAGCTTCAAGACAAGTCAATAAAACTTCCCAAATATAAATGCAAAGAGAGAAAAGAAGAAGAAGAAAACATCTAAGAACTGAAGGGCAATTTAAAAAGGTATAAAATGCAGGTAATATAAGACATAAGTGGCTCGGCACCTGTGGCTCAATCGGTGTTGTGGCGGGTGCCTGTGGTCCCAGCTACTTGGGAGGCAGAGGCAGGAGACTTGCTTGAGCCCAGGAGTTGGAGGTTGCTGTGAGCTGTGATGCCAGAGCACTCTACCCAGGGGGATAGCTTGAGGCTCCGTCTCAAAAAAAAAAGACATAAGTAAGTTATCGATAAAAAACATAATGATGAGGGTATGCCAACTGCACACAAGAGCCACTGAGAAAGTTCCCAATGGTAAAAGTTGGAACAAATTGAGCAATAATAAAGGATTATTAGATTATAACCCAAAATTCAGAATAAATATCCATGAGTCCAAACTGATATAAATAAATGATTGAGTAAACAAACCAATGGGGAAGAATAGATAAATCTCTAATACAGAATTCCAAAGCCCTTCTGTAGATATTCAGTGGTCACAGGGATGGAGCATAACTCCCGCTCTTCTGGTGTGGTCTGTGCATGGCAACATTGTTCTAAAGACAGTATGGAGAAGGTAATTTCACTGTAGAGAAACATGACATAAGCCCCTCTGCTGAGGGTCTGAGGTTAACATCCATCGGGGGAAGTCGTGTAGACAGTAGGTGGTATGCATATTTACCTCTGTGTTCACTTTCTCCAGCCTGGGAGATAGAGCAAGACTCTGTTTCTAAAAAATAAATGTAAATAAAAAAAGTTAAAGAAAAACTTAAGCATTAAGAAACTGATCTCGGCTCAGTGCCTGTGGCTCAAGTGGCTAAGGCGCCAGCCAAATACACCTAAGGTGGCAGGTTAGAATCCAGTCCGACCTGCCAAACAACAATGATGGCTGCAACAACAACAACAAAAAAAGCCAGGCCTTGTGATGGGCATCTGTGGTCCCAGCTACTTGGGAGGCTGAGGCAGGAGACTCACTTGAGCCCAGGAGTTGGAGGTTGCTGTGAGCTGTGAAGCCATAGCACTCTACCCAGGGGGACAGCTTGAGGCTCCATCTCAAAAAAAAAAAAAAAGAAAGAAAGAAACTGATCTCCACTTTTATATATCCTAAAGAACCTAGATGAGATGTGGAGGACCAGTTCATACTGGAAGGCTGCATTAATTTAGCTGTAATCAAAAAAGGCCACAGTCAAGAAATTTCAGTTATATATACTTAAAAATGTACATGATTTTGTAAAAATTCAACCACTATGTGCTTAATAATTTTGAAAAAAATGAAAACTATTTGTTAATTTTAAAGTTAACTAATCTTATTTTTTTTTTTTTTTTGAGACAGAGCCTCAAGCTGTCCCCCTGGGTAGAGTGCCATGCATCACAGCTCACAGCAACCTCCAACTCCTGGGCTCAAGCAAGTCTCCTGCCTCAGCCTCCTGAGTAGCTGGGACCACAGGTGCCTGCCACAACGCCCAGCTATTTTTTGGTTGCAGCCGTCATTGTTGTTTGGCAGGCCTGGGCTGGATTTGAACCCGCCACCTTAGGTGTATGTGGCTGGTGCCTTAGCCACTTGAGCCACAGGCGCCAAGCCAAGTTAACTAATCTTTTAATGACTTTGTTATGTCTGCTTTTTGTCAGAAAGCATTTGAATATTTGGTTGCAGCATGGAAGTTCCCAGTATCAGTGGATCCTCTAGGTAGGTATCAGTCATCTGTGACCTTCAGGGCTCTTGACTTGGGTTAGGTGGGAGAATGGAGATTTGCAATAGTAAGTGATTGAAAAGCAAGAAAGCATTTTCCAGGCATGTTGCTGAAGGCGTGGACATTCTGCTGCATTTTTTCATATTTCAACTGGATCTTTCTCAGCATCAAACAATGACTTTAAAATGACACTGAGAGCTCAGTCAATTCCATTTGTAGTTCTTAAGACGCCTTATAGGTATCAACTAAGGGAGACTGAATGGCTAATTTGAGTGTGGTCTCCTCATTCTCATGATGTCTGGGGCACAACTGCCACTTGCACTTTACCTAACAAACACATACAGTGTACCCTAATCATCTGTGCCCTTGTATTATCTGAAATTTAGAAAAAGAAACAGGGTGGCACCTGTGGCTCAAAGGAGTAGGGTGCCAGCCCCATATGCCAAAGGTGGTGGGTTCAAATCCAGCCCCAGCCAAAATAATAATAATAATAATAATATTTAGAAGTCAGTGAACTTGGCTCGGCGCCTGTGGCTCAAGTGGCTAAGGCGCCAGCCACATATACCTAAGGTGGCAGGTTTGGATCCAGCCTGGGTCCACCAAACAACAATGATGGCTGCAACCAAAAAAAAAAAAAAAATAGCCAGGCATTGTGGCGGGCACCTGTAGTCCCAGCTACTTGGGAGGCTGAGGCAGGAGACTTGCTTGAGCCCAGGAGTTGGAGGTTGCTGTGAGCTATTATGCCACAGCACTCTACCCAGGAGGACAGCTTGAGGCTCTGAATAAAAAAAAAAAAAGAAATCAGTGAACTTTCGTTGTATTCTCCATTAATAGGTCTATAAGAGCTCCATATTCTTCATATGATTTTCATGTATCATCCTGCTCATCCATGACTTTTGCTAACTGGGAAAAATATTCTCTCAAATTTCCTTTTGATGAAGAAGTAATCTGCAAAGAAGATAGCTTTTTGATAGCTTTTTCAAATGCTTGGATTTTTTTTTTTTTGGCCACATATCAAATGTAGACTTAATTTTATCTTGCAAGGAAATATTCAAGTCATTTGATTTGACATGACACCACTCAGAAATGCTGCATTGCTATAGAAATCTTTCAATAATTCACATTACTGATTCTGTTCTTCATGAAAGTTCACTATCTGTTCTTGCAGAGACAAAATTTTGGTTGACACCCTACCCAGGGATAGCCAATGCACTTTAGAATGATATGGCAAATGCATACTGAATCCTCATCCTTAAACTTCAGCATGTTAAGAAACTGAGTTGCATTTGCACAGATATAGTTAACAATTCTTACAACTTTTGCAAAGTGTCACTTAAAATACTAGTTTTAGCAAAGAGATTTTGGGGATGCAAGACACAATGAAAAGAATGAGACCATCTCCATCCTTTAGTACTTCTTTTATCTGTACAATAAGCCCTTCATGTTTTCCTGTCAAGAAAGGAAGGTGGACTCCCTATACGTACTCTCACTAAATCCACCAAACTCGGTCCAAGTTCTCGACATTTGTCTTGCAAGCTGTTGAAGATCTATATCCCCCATGTTCTGTTTGCAAGAGTGCCCAAAGTCAGTAACTCTTTGTAGAAAAGAAAATCTTCTGTTATGACCAGAAGAAAGTATAAAACCAATACTGTGTCAACAGTATCACATCAGTTGATTCATCCCAAACTATTGAATAATATGTTTTCCTTTTGAAGTATTGCATGAAGTTGTTCTGCTGAGTTGAAGACTAATTCATACTACTCATCAGTTATGGTTGGTTCTCTTTGAAAGAGGCATTTATTTGTACTTTGACACATTAGCCAGTTCTAAGCATCCCACAACTTTGGCAATACATTCTTCTATTTCTACATCACTGAATGGCTTCATTTTTTCCCCCAAGTACATAAATTATAAGTTGCTTCAGTGGCATTATTTTCAGGTCTTATTGATGTTTAAAAGAATCATCTTGGCTTTTGATTTTCATCTTTAATTTCTGCAATATAACCTCACAAGTTCTCCCTCTAATTTAAAATGTTTGTGGTCCTTATGATTGTTGTGATGTTGGTGAGCGTTGAATGTCTTTAATCTTGGTATTGCAGTATCACAAAGCAAGAAAATCATCTTATCTTTAGCAGAAACAAGGTATTATTGCAATTCCCAATCATCATTAAAAATCTGTTTTCTTCTTCCAGCATTATCTTGTTCTTCTTTGACATGATGGGCTGTTAAGAAGGAGAAACTTAAAAATATTGTCAAGTTGTGCAACTATTCATAAATTCCACTTCAAACAAAAACACAGAGCTGGACACAGACTGGTGTACATGCCCCGCCCAAATGCTTACCAGCCAGCCTCAGTCTGTAGCGGTGTCAGTCGGAGGGGATTGTTTTGTTGAAACTTGTTTTATTCTTCAGTATTTTAAACACACGACTTAATAAAAATAAGTAAATAAATAAAAATAAAAAATAAAGTAAAAATGCAAAAGGTGAACAAAAACATATGAATAAAAATGAAAGGATTTGTTCTATAGAATTTGGATTCAGTCAAAAGGCTGCAGTTAAGAACCTAGAAGGCCACATTTCCCCACCCTGGACTTAGACTGTGGCATGTTTTAGAAAAACAAACACTATCTTCTGAATGGGGTCTACACTTCAGGAGTCAAAAAACCTCAGTCCTATGCAATAGATTGGTAGCAAAAGTTAAGTCTTTGAAAACATTCCATGAGCCTTAGGGACATGTGCTCTCCGTAATAAGTAATGACACTCTTTTATCCAGTACTCCAAGGTAAAGAACAATGACTTTCTTCTTTTCGTTTATTTTTATGAGCATGGATTAATAATATCTCTGTGCTCATGGCTGGGAAGAATCAACATTGTTAAAACGTCCATACTACCCAAAGCGATATATAATTTTAATGCAATCCCCATTAAAGTTCCACTGTTTCCAGTCTTAAAAAAAAATCTTCCAAGGGAAACCCCTCTTTTTTCTTTAGTTAATAATGTGAAAAAGAGTGCATTGATCAGGTTAAATTTGTAGGACCGTCAGTTCTTTAGAAATGGATTAAATGGCTGATTCATCATTTACAAAAATGTCTCAAACTTGATGGAGTTTATTTTGAGAAATAGTTTATATTTTTAATTTTCATCTTTTAATTCCTTTTTCTCATGACTCTTTTGAAGTCCCCTTGTGTGTGGATATATAGATAGTAATTTCTTTCTCTTTATTGATATTCTCTATTTGGTGAGGCATCATTATAAACACATAATACTTTCTTTTAATTTTTAGAATATTATATAAATACTTATATTTATGTTATGTAAATATATTTACAACATAGAAATATTCATATTTATATTATATTTATCTTTAAACATATTTAATTATGTACATATATTTATAACATAGAAATACTCATATTTATATTATATTTATCTTTAAACATATTTATAATAACTGATTAAATATCTTTGGTTAGTAAATCCAAACCCTGTGACCACTAAGGACGTTCTCTGCTGCCTGCTTCTATCCTTGTACATGTGGTATACATTTATGCTTCTTTGCATATCTCATAATTTTTCATTGGAACCTGGACATATTAGTTTATACATTATAATAACTCTGGTTTCAGATTCCTCCCTCAGGATTTATTTTTTGTTGCTGGTTCATTGTTGCTGTTTTTTTTCTTTTTGTTGATAATTTGTGTAGTGACTTTTCTGGACCAAGTTTGTAGATTCTCTGTTCCTTGTAGTGTATAGCTACTAAGTTCTCTGCTGCCTTTTTGTTAAGTTCTGGTTTCTACTTTTAAGCCTGGGGTCATACCTGGGTAGGTATAATTGAATAATTTATTGGTCAACCAATGATTGGTGAGAAGGTCTCCTTAAATGCCTGGTCCATATGTCTTCTATGCTTTACCAAGGATTGTGAGAAGGCAATCTGCAAACTTCAGGCAATGTTTAAGGTAGCGGCAACTTTCACTTTCTGCTCGGGGTTGGCCAGAGGTGGGTAATGGGCTGGGGGTGACTTCTCCTTTCCCGGATCTTTCCTGTCCATGTGCATAGCCATGTGTGCATATATACAGCCTTTTAGAGCCCCAGGAACATAACAGAGCTTCTCAAAGTTCCCTATGGTAGTCTAGTTGTCCAGGATTTCCTCTTAAATTCCCAGTCGGACTCTTATTTGCCCTAAATACAATCGCAGCTTTAGGCAGCTGAGATATTGCCAACAGTTTGCTGCTGGTTCAGTACAGTCCTGGGAGTAGCTTTCCTCCTCCTCCTCCCCGCTTCTCCAGCTAAGCTCTGAGCTGCCACACTCTGAGAACAGAGACTTCCCAGGGAGCTGCAAGTTCTACTGGACAAAATATTGACTCTCCTCCAGGTAATGCTGCTCTCAGGACTTTTCCTCCCCACCCATCTGTTAACAATGGACGTGCTTTGGGTCCCGTCCTAGAATGACTTTTCTTCTCTCTGGACCTGATCTCGGCACTCACTTCTCTGCCCCCACTTGTGGATCAGATATGTGCTGGTAACTTTGAAATCTAAGTCTGCCTCCCAGCGCGTGCAGGATTCAAACTCTCAACTGGAACGCTCCTCTCAAATGTTTCTTTGGCAACAAAACCAACCTTTCTAAAGCTGAACTCATTCTTTTCCCTGCCTTTGTTCCTCCAAATGGCTCACCCTCCTATTTCTTATATTACTAATGGAGCTCCCCTGCACTCTCCTCCCACATCGCTACACCCATTTCCACATGGTCCGAGGCCCAAGCAGCTTGCCTCACTCCCAGCTCTCTCCCATGCTCCCTTTCTTCTCAACCCTTCCTCCCACTGCCCAGCCTATGCAGCTTGCCTCGATTTCCCAGGCTGGTGTAAAGACACCCTGGCACATGCTTCTGTGTTACCCTGTGATTAACCCACCCAGATTGCTAATGCATCTCCTGCCCCAGAACATAATCCCCAGAACAAATAGCCAAGCTGCTATTTGTCCTCATTCCCTTAGCTACAAATATAAATTGAATATATAAATATTCATTGCAGCACTTTGAAGTTCCAATGATGCTCAAGTGACACTGTGTGTTTGGGTTATCAAGGGGAAAAAATAGGTGATAGTTCATAAAAACAAGGAGAGGTACTGCAAATGCCTGGACGTGAAATAAACATGGGATGCTGGAGGTTTCACTAAACTTATGTGAAGGAAGGAGATGTGAGAACACCATGAGAAGCCAGGAGGTCATTCCTCACTCTGCAGAGTAATTTCGTGGTTCAGCTGTAATTTAAGGAAGATGTGACTACACAGCTCAGGACTCTATCTTTCCGGACTCTAAATCTTTGTTCCTTGGCTAGAAACTCCACAGAGAGTTGACTTCTGTTTTCTTGAGATTAGAAATGTGAGGGGGGAAAAAAAAAGAAATGTGTTTCTTCCAGTTACTGGCAGTTAAAGTATTATTTTTAGCAAAATTGAAGCAAACTCTGCCTTAACTGTACCCCCCAAAATGTAAGCTTGTAAGAACTTTATATTTGGATTTAAATTGAAGTCATGGGAAATTACAAGTTTTAAAATGCAAACACCTTTAGAAGGCACCTATCTCCAAATCTGGAATTTGCAGGCAGAATCTCCCAAACTTGTGGCCCTCATTCTTCCTGCTGAGGCCTCGGAGGAATGCATTCATTTATCCCACTGTACTGGGTTGGATGGTTTCACACACATACCCTCCAAAAAATAATGCCCAGCTTAAGAAATAGAGCATCAGCTCGGCACCTGTGGCTCGAATGGCTCAGGCGCCAGCCCTGTACACCTAAGGTGGCGGGTTCTAATCCAGCCCAGCCCACCAAACAACAATGATGGCTGCAACCAAAAAATAGCTGGGCATTGTGGTGGGCACCTGTGGTCCCAGCTACTTGGGAGGCTGAGGCAGGAGACTCGCTTGAGCCCAGGAGGTGGAGATTGCTGTGAGCTGTGATGCCATAGCACTCTACCCAGGGGGACAGCTTGAGGCTCTGTCTCAAAAAAAAAAAGAAAAGAAAAGAAATAGAGCATCAATCACCCTTACTTTTGAAGATCCTGGGTATACCTCCTCTATAACCAGAAGACGTATTTTAAAGGAAGAAACCTCCATAGAAGTGTTGGCTGTGGGAGAGTCCCACTGTGACTCCACTCTGTCCTCGGAATTCAAACAACCCTGCTAGTCCATCCTCTCTGTGTACCACTATCCAGAGTGCAGGCAAATGACCTGAACTGGGCCGATCAGTTACTCCCATTTACTACTACTTTGAATTTGGAAAGAGAGACACCAACATTTAGGGACACTTGAGAAAACATTCAGGACAACCAAAGGCCCAGCGATGGCATCCAACAACTGTGCCCTTGGCACGTCCCGAGAGCTCTTCCCCTTGCTTGACCTCCCGAGGGCCAGTCAGTTCTTCAGGTCTTGAGGGCCAGCCTGCCTAGGAATCCCGGAGTATCCCTGTACACATTCAGTAGTCTCTTTGCTGCTTAAAGCTTGCTTACTTGTTTGCTTGAGCTTTTTAAACCTCTGCTCCTGTGACTTCTTGTAGAAAAAAAAATCCACTACAACGTGGCCATTCCTATCTGACTCTTCTCTGAGCTCCAACTCCTGGATTCAGCCCCAGAGCAGCTCAGAATCAGAACCAGGATATATCTATTGACTCAATGAAGCCTCAGGGTAAAAAGGAAAAAAATATATCTTGGGACTTAGACCTAGGGGATTTGGGAGAAAACTTTCCTGGTTCCAGGAACTCTGCCTGTCAGGGGAGACGCCATTGTGTCTGTTTATTTGGATTCTCTGGCACGAAGCAAGGAACACGAGTCGCTCGTCCTTCTCCTCCGTAATGCTGAACAGCTGCTCCGAAGTGAGCACCAGATGAAGTGCCAGTAACCTCCTTGTCTAAGTTAAATGCAATAAAGATGACTTTCCCTTTCATAAACCATGGTTAGGAAACATGCCAGAGAATCCTCCTCCTCTCCCTGCTCTGGCAACTTTCTGGCATCTCAAGCATGGCACAGCAAGGGCAAGCGTTCCCCAGGGACACCAGCCTCGGCCAGGCAGCTGCCGTCCAGCTTCCCTCCAGCGCTGCGAGGTTGGTTGCTGTGGGATGTGAAGCTCTCTGCCCCTCTGCAGAGGCAGGCAGGTCTGTCCCACCCATCAGTCCTTCCAGAAGCATTCATTGAGGGCTGAGGCTGGGCTGGGATCTGTAGTCTAATCAGGAGGACTGACACCAGACATGAGACCACATTTGCCCAACAGATGGCCCAGGCTTCCCCTTACAGCTTGCACTGAGTGCCAGGGAGCTCAGTGAAGGTGTCAGAGGGGGTCAGAGAAGATGTCTGTGCATCTGGGGCTTGCTGTCACAGTGCAGTTTGCCAGTGGGAATTGTTGGACTCTTCAGACAGACACCACATGAACAAGAGCAAAAAGGCTGGAGGTAAAAGGAGTTGGGGATGGGAGGCCAGAATTGCAAGGTGCCCTGCAGCAAGCCTTCTCGAGAGGGCCAGAAGTGGCCTTCTTTTTTGGTGGGATCTAGAGGACCCAGGCTGAGTATCTACTTGGAAATACCAGAGAGCCTTTTACACAGGAGCCACAATCCCTCTGGAGACTTCCCACCAGTCTGTACAGAGGCTCTTTCTTCCTTTCTAGGGCCAGGCCAGGAAATGTGAAAGCCCAGCACAGGACTCAGCAAGCATTGTGGCCTTCAGCCTGGTCACATAGCTCTGTCCATTTATTCATCATTGAGCAACTTACAGTATACTGTGTCAAGGCAGGTGGTCCAAAAGTAACTACAACATGTTCTTCACAGCAATGGGATTAAATACTATACAACCACTAAAAGTGATGCAGAAAGAACACTTAATGATTTGGATAAGGAACATAGTACACAGGAAATACATTCATATTTGCATAAAAATATGTAATTCTTTATACAGAAGAATGCTATTTTCTGTAAGGGAAAAACTTCTTAGCTACAAATATAGGTAGACTAGAAAGGTATATGAATACTATGGATCCATACACATGTGTACGCATCCATCATGCATATATACATTCTCTCCGGTGCGATTATAGGTCACCTATAATTTCTTTATTACTCTTTATTTTTCATATTTTCTACAACACACATGTATATCAGTTTGCAATCTACAAAATAATGAGTGAAAAATTTAAAATAGAATAAAGACATGGCCCTTGTGGTCCCAGATTTCACAAGACAGTGCAGAGCTTAGGTGTGCCCACCCAGAAGTGGGGTGCTAGCCAGTGTCAAGAGACTCTTGATCCTGTGAACACATTGTTGACTGACAATTTTATGCAGAAACGATCCACATTACCGGGTAACTGGTGACCAGTCAGCAGGGTGTTAAGATCACTTATTTTAGAAGGTGGTCACCCTGCTTAGTTTTTGCACACAGAACTAGCTTATTTTGTGGGCTGTGGTTCCAATGACGGTTTAATTTTCAAGGCTTTTGCCTCATCATTGTGGTCTGCTCATTCATCCGTTGCCTGCGGGGCTGCCCTGGTGTCTCTAGTGGGAGAAGAGTGTCTCAGCTCCACGGCATTTCTCAGTCTGAGGAGTCCACCCCACGTTTCCCCACATCCCCACATTTTCCAGGTGTGCCACTTATTGTGGGGACATTCCCCTTGCCCACACGGCCTGAAGTCTCAGGCCTGGGGATGAGGGTGGAGAGCTCTTCCCTTTGCTGTTTATTGGCAGTGGAACCCTCAGATGATCACCTAGCAGGTCACCTTGTCACAGGAGCCCTCCTCCAATGCTAGGGAAGAAGTCTACCTGGTGACTTCTGTTGCTGGGTGTGGGGTGGGAGACACCAGGTGTGGTCCCTTTCTGCTGTTGAGTGAGACCTGAGACACTGCAGCTGTGTTCTTCCCCCAGTCCTGGGGTCTCGAGCCCCCTCTCATTCTTCTGGCCACGTCTGCATTTGGCTCCATGTCACATTATTTCCCAGGCCTGCTGCTGTACGTGGTGCAGAGATCAGGGAGAAACCGGTTTACAGCATCTTCTCTGGACCGGGAGAGCTTTCCTTGGTCTTCAAAGTCTCTTTTTTCTCTGTACACTCCCTTTACAAGTTTTCCACTGAAGTGCACTTTATTTTCTATGAGATTCACTCATGTGGAACATACGGTAAGTGCTTTTTAATTCAGTACCAGGCTGTACAACCGACACCACTCTTTAATAGCAGAACGTTTTCATCGCCCCGAGAAGAAACCTTGTATTCATCAGTTGTCATTCATCCCCATGTCTTCCCACAGTCCTGGCGATCCCTAATCTTTCTGTCTCTGCAAATTTGCCTTTTCTGCATATTACACATTCGTGGATTATACAACACACGTGCTTTCACGGCTGGCTTCCTTCATGATGTCCTCCAGGTCCCCCCACATTGCAGAATGTGTCAGTACTTCAGCCTCTTTGTGGCTGAGTCATATGCCATCAAATAGGTGCACCAATCTACTTACCACCTAATGAGTGTTTACAGTGTGTCCACTTTTTGGCTGTTGTGAATAACGCTGCTGTAAGTACTTGCTCATTCCGTGTCTTTATGTAGATGTATTTTTATTTCTCTTGGGCATTTGCCTGGGAGTAAAATGGCTGGCTCAGACGGAATCTAGCACCGATACGTGCTACAACATGAGCCTTGAAAACATACCAGGTGGAAGAAGCCGACCACAGAGGACCACACTGTGTTGATGTGAAATGTCCTCACTTGGCAAATCCATAGACACAGAAAGTGATGGCCTGGGGATGGGACCAGGCTCAGGGAAGGGGAGTGACTGCTAACGTACACGGGGCTCTTTGGGGGGTCGTGAAAGTGTGCTCCAACTGCTGGTCGTCATGGTTGCACAAAGTGCGAATACACTAAAACCCACTGAATTGTGTCCTTTAAATGCGTGAATTGTACGGTATGTGAATTGTATCTCAATAAGGTTGTTATTTCAGAAAACAGTTGGTGTGGGGAGACAGGGCTGGGCCTGGGTTTGCTTCCCCAGGGTGAGTTGTTATTGTCCCTGAGCGCCTCAGAGCTCTGGCTTCACTGCCTCTTTTGACCAGGGCTGCCATAAATCACAGGCCTAGGAATGGCTCTGTAAACACCACCCAGCCGGCCTCAGGGATTCTGCATCCTTCCACAAAGATTAGCTGTGATTATTGCTTTATTGATCCTCTGATACCTTCCAGGTATTGAGTTGCTTGGAACTTTCCTATTTGCCCCATAAGTCTCTATGCAAGTCAGCCAGCTCCACTTCCCAGCCCAGCATTCCCAACGACCCCAGTCTTCCTGCTATAAATGTCAGAGATGATAAACTGGGGGAAAATCTCCTGTAGGAAATGGTGGAAACCCTATCTCTGGAAGGGAGGAAAACAAGACCAGACAGAACTCTGGGGAATTCACCAGTCCTGCCCCCCACACAGGTGCCCAGGTGGGGGAGAAAGACAGCAAGAAGGGAGGTTGGGTTTGCTTTTCTAAAACCCCCTGTCCTGGTGGCATGCGCCCATGGCATGATAAAAACAGCAGGGGCAAGTGAAAGATTCTATCATGAGTTAAAGATTCAGAAGAGATGTTTGCCTCCTTTATAGAGAGAATGCTGGTCACATTGACCTAACGCAAGGCCTGCCTGGGGGAAGGGACAGAGTGGGGTCTTGAAAACTCACAGACCCTGCAGGTATGTGTGAGTGTGTGTGCTGCTGCCCAGGTAGAGTGTATCAGCAATGTCTTCTTTTTTAACACATCAGCTTAAAAGAAAAACTTGCTGCAGAAATCAAAAGTATGTGGTCCTGATTCTCCTTTCAAATAAAGTGATTTGTAACCCTTTGATTTCACTCGTCTGTCTCTGCCAATCTCACGAAGCTGAAATGGAAGGGTCCTAGAGAACGTTGTAGAAACTTTAAAGCATGAGAGAAATACTGACATCATCCCCTCTATCTTTGGGTGTTTTTACTCAGGGCCACCTGAGGACACAGCAGGATTGTGACAAGGCAGTTGCATCCTCCATCCTACAGAGAGGAGCAGACCAGCCCTGCATCCTCTTCTCTTGGTCCCTACTTCCCAGAAACCCCACATTCAGATCCCTATTTTCTTAGGAATTGCTCTTGCCCCGCAGAATGTAACAGTTGTCAAAATCCCCAGGTGTCTACTCTCTCATTTGCTGACTTAACAGAAATGGTGAAATTGGGAGGGCAGAGGAGAGCACCAAAGGGTACAGAGGGAGAAACGGAGGCTTAGAGAAGCTTGGGGTGACTCTGCATGTCTCCCATAACCTGGTGTCACAGGGAGGGCCTCCTTTGGAGGCTTGTCCAAGAGGTCCTGCCTCCTGTGCCCCAGTGCTGAAGCTGTCACCCACACCACACTGCGCTGGGGCTCTGAGCACTTCTGTTCCAGCCCTCTGCTCAGGCCACGGGTCCCAGTCCCCTGGCTCTCCACGATTTTGCTACTCACAAGTCAGGCACCCAGTGGTCTGGGAGATCCTCATCCCAGTACCCAAATTGCCCACTGAGGGAGCATTAATCACACACTCTGAGTGCTGCAAGAGCCAGGTAGCAAGCAAGGGAATCGACTGGGTGGGAGGAGGACATGCAGGTGGACGGGTACCCCGACCCATCAGGATACTCTTCTTTAGAGACCCCTATCATTTGGGGGGAACACAAGCCTCTTTTAATTTCTCATTTTCAGTAGAAACATTAATACAGAGAAATAGTTCTTTTCTAAAAGGGAAAAAAAACAATGCAAGTATGATGCTGAATGAGCAACAGCCCTCCTCTCCTTTTGGGGGAATGTGGTGAGGGGAGCTGCAGTGAGACCAAGGGGGTCCATCAGGGGTGTCTCATCTCTGCATCCTTGTCCCCACACACTACAAGGTTTGCTCAGTTTTGTACAACGTTCTGATGTTCCAAGGGAACCTGGAAATGAGTGCTTTTACATGCCACCTCCCCGCATTCATATGTGGTGCAAATCTCATTTTCTCCTGAAACTGCATGGGGACCAAATGTGCAAAACCCATTGCTGGCCAAGTCTGGCGTGTGAGTTCGGACATCTGTCTGCCTTAGGTTTTATATTACATTGGCTGTAAAGGTCTCCCTTGGAAGGTTACACTGGCTCTCAGACAGTAGGCTTGTGTACCTCTAGCAAACATGTCTCAATACCCAGGGGAGGCTCCCAAATCTCACCCCCCGGGAGCACTCAGGGGTCGTCACCCCACCTCTCTCTCACTCACCCTAAGAAGCAGCCACATATGCCCTGATTAAATTTTTTCTGATAAAATAAAACTAGATTAGTTGATCACATTTCTTTAAACTTTTGGTTTCATGATAAGAAAATAAAAAGTCCTCATCCCCAAAGACCCAGCAATGATTTAATGGGTTTTGTTCAAATGTCCTGCCCCACTAAGTTGGTGATGTAGCTTTCTTAACAAACATTGGTATCAGTTAATGGGAAGTTCAGACGTAGCCCCTGAGAATCCCAAGTTCGGAGGCTTATGGCTTAACATAAACAGGCTGTGGACTTGCGGCTAAGACAGGTAAAGTAATGACACACAGACCATGATGAAATGAAAACTAATCCGAGGAGAATAATTTTCTGGATTTTCTCGAGAAGCCCTGCGAATCCTGGTGGAAATGATATCACGCTCCAGCCTCGCGGCCTCTGTCCATGCAGGGCAGTTGAGCATGCTCTGGGATGGTGAGTTCCGAGCACGCTGCCTGCTCCCTGCACGGCCGCTGGCACCTGCTCACCCCCAGGGACCCGGCCAGCGTGCTGGGTTTTCCAACCACAACCTTCCCTTTTCCTTGTTTATCGCCGAGCCCTATTTTGGGGGGATCTCTTAGGCACTTCTCCACAACTATATTTTTTAGTCCTTGCTCACATCATCACAGAATTAAGTTTGAGAAAAAAAAGGAAGAAAGAAAGAAAGAAATTGAGGAAATTAGGACGACTGTTCAATTTGTTCAAAAAAGAAATTGAACTAATTCACGGCTTCTTTCTTCATTCCCTTCCCCACATAGCAGCCAGAGTGGCGCAATTCAAAGCCAAAGATTCTCCCCAAACTCTGCTAAGGTCCTGCAGTGGCTCCCTAGTTCTCTGATGAAAGCCAAAGTCCTTCAAATGTGCTTTGGGCATCTACAATTCCCTCCTTCCACTGACATCTGTGGCCTCATCTCCTGCCCTCTCCCTCCCTCATGTGCTCAGTCAGCCACACTGACAGCCACAAAGGCCTCAGGGCCTTTGCACTTGCCTGCCACCCCTTCCCAGACGGCCACACAGCTGGCTCCCTCTTTTTATTCAGGTCTTCACTCAAATACCACTGAGCTGAGGCCTTCCCCATCCCTGCCACCTAAAACTGCGATTCAGTCCCCCTCACTCCTGCTCGCTTCCTCCCTGCTCTCCTTACCCCTGTAATCTGGCATGCTGTCTATTTTACACACCACCTTGATTTTTAACTGCTTCCTGCCAGAAAGTAACTTCCCTGAGAACAAAGATTTTAGTTTCCATGCCTGGCTCATGGTAGATGCTTTAAAAATGTTGAAATTTTTATTTCTTTTTTTAAAAAAACTAACAGACACTTTACAGAAAAGTGCCCATAGACCACAGGACAACCCCAAGGGAGCTGGGCCATGGAGAGAAAGATGCTCTTCCTACCCTTTGCTCCAAGGTGGCCCAGGCAGCTCACTGGCCATCTCTGAGTCACAGGGCCCTTTGCAACATGGGTACAGCTATACCTATCTGTGTTACCTCACAGGGTGTTTGGAGATATCATAAAAGAACAGATTCTAAAGTGCTTTGAAAAGCTAACAAGCTCTGTAGCCATGTCTCCCAACCAGGGCACCAGGAACATTCAGGTAGCTCCTTCTTGGCTGTGAGGCTGGGAGGTTGGGGCTGTGCACTGTAGGATCTTAAGCAGTACTCATGGCCTGGGTGCACTGGGCACCAACATCATCCCCCCAAATTGAGACAACCCAAAATGCCTTTAGACACCACAACTGTCCCTAAGGCAGGGGCAGAATTGCCCCACTTGAGAACAACTACTACTCTATGAGAATTTGGGGTTGTAGTAAAGACTATCATATTTATCATTTTAATTCTCTAGCTAGTCTGTTTTCCATTGAAATACAAAATTCACCTTGATTGCATCTTTCATTGCTTAAGTCTTACTTATTCACGTGACAATGAACAAGAAACTCACGTGCCCCAGGCAGAGCCCAGGTGACTAAGGCACTGGGGTCTCAATTTCAGAAGCTCCAATGGGATCCCCAAAGTACAGGGGAGTCTGTGCAAAGTTCCAAAGAAGTATCTGGCAGTTAAGTCATCGGGCAAGAAATCCTTCCAGCATCTACTGCCAGGCCCCCTAGGTCAAGCTCCAGGGCATCTGGAGGAGGTAGCCTTGAACTTAGAATAGTGGGCAAGTGACCACGGAAACTATCTAAGCAGGAGGTTTGGGAAAGAGCTATACTGGGGGCATCTCTGGGACTCCTCCCAGGGAGGCTCTCCTCAAGCATTTATCAGGCTTAAGGATAATAACTAGGTCCCAAATTTAAACACACTGCACTCAAATGTACAGCGACCATGTTTTTCTGTTTAAATTTCCCTGTCACTGTGTCAGTCTTCTTCATGAACCCCACCTGCTGGGGAGTGGGGTCAGGGGGCCAGGGCAGGTGATTCCAGTCAGCTCCATTACAACTTGTTTCTGGCAGGAATCATCTCTTTGGTAAATAGTTCCAAGTTCAACTCTCCATTGAAGTCCTTGCTCCCACTCTCTTTCTCTAAGTGGTGGTCTGGGTGTGAGTCCTGAGGATGAGGGGAACAGCAGCTGATGATGGTCAGTGTGCAACTAGTCTGCAGGGATGCCACTGAGGCACGAGGGTTGCTGTCTGGCCCCATGTCAGCCAGAGCTGCTATCACTGGCCCTGCTGGGCCACTGGCCTTTGTCGCCTCCAGTGCCCATCCCTTCCAGATCCTAGATCATTGCTGTTCCACATTGTACTTAAAGTGCTCTTATCTGGCAAGTGGGAGCTCCCAGCCTCATGCATGTTTGGCCTAAAATGCAGAGGCCTGGAGGTCTGCTCAGACCTGGCCATCTAGACACCTCTCAGACACTCACAGCCTGCACTGAGGCCAACACCGAGCCATGGTGGGGCTTTTCTCATGAGCCTGGAGCCTATGGATTCATTCAAAACATATGTATTCTGTGCCAGGCACTGTTGTTGGCACTGGAGATGGGGCAGCAAACAAAACAAGGTCCCCAGTTCAGTGGCAGCAAAAAGACACTAAGTGAACAAGCAAAATAAATCCACAGTGTGTCCAGGGCTGACAGATCCTGTGAAGGAAAGTACATCCCTGAAGAGGAATAGGGAGCATTGAATGGGAGGGTGCTATTTCAGAAGGACGCTTTCTCCGATATTTGAAAAGATTTGAATGGAAACCTGCAATTGGTAGGAGGTGAGTCGTGAGAATACGTGGTCAAAGAATCTTGCATACCAAGGGAATAGTATGTGCAAAAGTCCTGAGGCCAGAGCATGTCTGGTGCGTTTGCAAAACAATATGAAGCCCAGGAAGGCCAGAGTTGGAAAACACTTTAGCAACATCCTGGATGGAGATTCTGAGTGCTCCCAGGGAGCAGTCGGCTCCTACCTCTCCCCCGGCTCCTACCTCTCCCCAGTCCTACTCCTGACTGTTCTCTAACTTGAGGACCAGTCTCATGGTGATGGCAGCTGTGGAGCCTCCTCGCCCTCCCCATATATCAGTGGTTCTCAACCTAACTAATGCTGCAGTCCTTTAATACAGTTCCTGTGGGTCACGACAGGATTGAGAACCGCTGCCCTATATCCTGTCCCTTCCTTGCCAACTCTTGGCCCAGACACAGGAGAGTCAGGATCTCTCTTTCCTCTTTCGGTCTGATTGGAGAACTCCCTCACTTTATATCCTGACTTCTTCATCTGTAATAAAATTCTATAATCAGAACTTTGGAAAGTCTCAGTCTCTGTGTCTAAAATTGGCAGCTTGGGAATTAAAAAAATTCCTCTTTCTTCTCTTAGAAAGCCTTGCTTTGTCTCTGCTAGTCAACAAGGGACTTTTGTGAGAACCAGAAAGTTATGTTGCCCACTCTCAGAGGATGGGGCCAAACACCATGACACACAGCTTGGCAAGCCAGCCCAGGCCTGTCCCTTCCCCACACCCCTCAGTGAGGAATCCTATAGCCTGTCCTAGATACAGGCCCAATTGGCTGTCAAGATCACTGCACCCGTAAAGGACAGAGAAAGTCAGCTTGGAGATAAACATTGATCAATGACCTATGTGTCAAGAAACACTAGTACTAAACTTCTCTGGGATAACAAGTTTCACAGCACAGCCTTGGAGGGAGCAGACACCTAGAGAATGAGATTTAAGGGAGAAATGAAAATATTCTTTCCATTACATATACCAACATTTCCAGAAGAGCCCACAGGATCCGTTTCCATCTTCAGAATAGCTTTCTCCATTGTCTATTCCAGGGATCCTCAAACTTTTCAAACAGGAGGCCAGTTCACTGTCCCTCAGACCGTTGGAGGGCCAGACTGTGGGCCCTGGGACAAGTCAGTTGCTAAGCAAGACAGGAAGCAGCAGCAAAAACACCCAGCGGCCAGGTAAATGTCCTAAGCAGGCTGCATGTGCCCCACGGGCCATAGTTTAAGGACGCCTGGTCTATTCCTTCATGACCAGGCCCAATCTGAATATTTGTACACTGTTCCCAGAAGTTACTGTTGGAAAAATAATGGGCGTGGAAGGACAGTTGTGCACGGAGACTTCTAGAATCCAGGCTTGGGTAAAGGAGGGCAGCATGGGAAGAAGATTATGACATAAATATTTGACATTTGATAAAGGCAATTTGTATCACAAATTACAAACGGGCTCAGATCTGAGACTTTACCCAATTTATAAAGTAACAAGTTAGTCTTAGCCTGTCACAGTTTCATTGGTGATGGCAGAAGATATGAGACTCCCAGATCAGAGGCAAAAGACTTTATTACTCACAGAACAGCAAGCAGCATAAGCATCAGCACATTGGCATCAATTCCCCTTGCCCCCCAAGGTCCCATAGAGGTGATACAGAGGGACCAAGTGAGAACTGCACATAGAGTGAATTTGTATCACATCTGAGAAATACTCAGTATAGGGAGTCTGAGTATTTTATAACATGTAGTCAATAAACCTGCCTAACCTTTGCCCCAGAGGGAGATATTATTTTTATTTTACTGGTCAGTAAAAAAGCCTGCCCTTTGCTCTGGAGAGACACTCTCCTCCAAGGCTCCTTTCTATGTCAAAACATTCTTATAAAGACAGTCTGGAATAAAGGCAGCCAGTATCTTCGTTCATAAGAATCATGAAAGACACACGCAGAATTGTTCCCCAACATGATAAGGGAGAACTCAGTCTGAGATGTTGGTGGAACTTTAGGAATTGGCCATCCCAGAGCTTTTGTTGTCGGTAAGAAAAAATGAAAATTATAAAGCTGAAGTGCCCCCTTATGTCACCAGAAGATGACCCTGGCCTTTTTATCTCTGATATTGTATCATAAACAAACAGAAATGGGTTCACATACAAAACACAGGCAGGAATGAGGAGTTCAAAACTCGAGCACACTCCCCCATGGGCACTTCTGTAGGGAGCTTTTTCTGCTGGCTGATGGGGACAGCAAACAGCTCCATCCATCACCGATGACAGCTCTCGGCAACCGTCAGCAAGTTGCAGCCTCTGGAGCCACATCTCCAGGCAGAGACCAGTGATTATGTGTTTAGACTCAAATAAACCTTTAAAATGGCCTCAAGAGAGTTCTCAGTACTCCAGGAGACCCAGTAAGCATCAATAATATCGTATGAACTAAAACTGCACAGAGAGAAATTTGTCAGTTCTACTGATAGAATTGTTTTGACAATAAAATTTAGTATATTTTTCTTATGGTTTCCTCTGCTTCTGTAAGAATACAAATTCTTTACTAATCCATTAAGTTAAATTTCTTAGAAAAAATAATGCAGCATTTGCTATGTCAATTTGGTCTTGACTAAGTACTGGGGATACACAGATTGGTAAGTGTCCATCCATCTCTTCAAGAAGCTCACAGTCTTCTAGACAACAAGGTCACCGAAGGAGCCATCAGAGGAGAAGAGATAGTGCCCGGGTCACGTGGGAGACAGCACCTGATTCACAGGAGCAGGAAAAATCCCTTCACCCTTGCTAACCCCCCTCGTGGCCTCCTCCTTTTCAGTTTCTGATTGGGCTTCATCCTGCTTGGGCTGCAGAAACATTAGGATGAACTGGCCAAAAATACGAAAATCTAGAATATTTGGCCTACTAGAGTGCTAGACACAGATTGAGCAAGGTGTTCAGGTAAATCTACCATCATACACGATGGGTTGAAGAAATTGAGAGGCTGAAGGAAGGAATGAAGGAGCATGTAAAAATGTAAATTCTTGCAACACATGGAAAAGGAAAGGTAAACTTGGTACCCGATAGTATGGCTTTATTGGTAAGAAGTGTTGGTGAGGCTGTGGATACCCTGGAACACTGTGCATTGGGAAAGTGGGGATGAGAATTGCTGTAGTTGCTTTGCAAAACTGCATCATGATTCCTCCAAAAATAAAACAAAAGTAGAATTAGCGTATGATCCAGCAATGCCACTTCTGGGTGCATACCCAAAAGAATTGAAAGCAAGCAAGGACTTGAACAGGTAATATGAACACCCACATTCAGAGCAGTGTTATTCATAATGGCCAAAAAAGGAAGAAGCACGGAAAGTGCTCATCAGCAAATGAATGGATAAGTACAATGTGGTGTAGGCACCCAACGGAGTATCATTCAGCTTTAAAAAGGAAGAAAAGGCTGACCTGTGCTACAACATGGATGAACCTTCGGCAGGTGACTAAAATTAGCCATTTACTAATAGCTAATGACCAACACTGCATGATTGATTCCAGTTATATGAGAAACCTAGAATAATCAACTTTAGAGGCAGAAAGTAGAGGGTGGTTAGCAAGGGGCTGGGAGGAGGGAGCAATTGAAAGTCATCATTTAATGGGTACAGAGTTTCTTCGGCAGATGATGAAAAAGTTCTGGCCATGGTTGGTGATGATAGTTGTACAGCAATGTGAATATACTTAACACTACTGAACTGTACCCTTGAAAATGATTAAATAGTAAATACTATAGGTATTTTACCGTGATTTAAAAAAAAATGGAAAGGTAGAATATTCAATGAGTCATCAGTTGAAAAATGGATGGCATTTTTCACTTTTTAGCCAGATGTTTTGGCGTCCCACAGACAGAGCCCAAATGAAATGATGAAGGATTGGGGAATTGAAGCCAGGACGCTGGGGTCTCAAGTGACGGCCATAATTACTGCATTTCATTTCCTGTATATAAGGCAAACTGAGTTCAGGACCAAAAGCAATATTCCACGGGGCTGTGATTAATTGCTCCTCCTGTGTTTAAACGGACCCCCTCATGGCTTTTGCTATTGTTCTGCACAAGTAATTAGAAAAGTTTCCACCGCAGAGGTCATTCTTGTGCATGTCCTGATGGAGGAAAAACAAAGGGCAATTTCTGCTTAGCGTTTATGAGATTTCAAATGTGGAATATGCTAATCCACAGTTACATAACCTGCAGGTTGAACTGGGGAAGGGAAGGAACAGCCCTGCAGCGTGCCCCAGGCTTTGCACTGGCCTCTCATTCACCCACACCATCTCGTCTGATTTTCTCAGTAATTTTGTGATGTATGTGTTATTGCTTCTCTATTTATACGTGGATCTCAGAGAGGTTAAGTAACTTTTCCTGAGTCACACAGACAGTGATGGAAGAGTGGCTGATATCAAATCCTTTTAAGCTGTTCTGAACTCTGCATAGTGACAGGCAATAGAAACCATGGTTTTCCTGGAATCTGTTATCCATTCATGTGTTTATTCACCCATCCAATAAACTCTTGTTCTTCACTTCCTTATTCTAGACACAATGATAGGCTCTGCAGATCTAAACATGGAATTATCTGTTGCCATTTCTAGGACATTCCATGCTAGTGACCAGGAGAATCACAGTGAAGACAAGGAGTGACAAGGATGCAGACCACTTTGTAGATGATGCCAGGATGAGAAGAAGTCAACAAACAGAACAAGGAACAGCAGGCATTTTAATCACAAAGAACCAAAACATCCTCCGTAGGACACTCAGAGCAGAGGAGAGGCACCAAAAGAAGAAAAGCTTTGGGGTTTTATTTTGGCTTTTTTGTCTATTTGTTTATTTGTTCTTTAAGACAGAGTCTCACTAAGTTACCTGGGCTACAGTGCAGTGACAGCACTGTAGCTCACTGTAACCTCAAACTCCTGGGCGCAAGCAATTCTCCTGCCTCACCCTCCCAAGTAGCTGGGACTATAGGCACATACCCAACACCAGGCTAATTTTTCTATTTTTCATAGAGATGGGGCTCACACTCTTGCTTGGGTTGGTCTCAAACTCATAGCCTCAAGCAATCCTCCTGCCTCAGCCTCCCAGAATGTTAGGATTACAGGTGTGAGCCACTGAGTCAGCTGGCTTTGTCCTGAGGTAGACAGTGGATGGGGACCTGCTGACATTCTAAAATGAAAAAATGGTGAAGGCAAATCTGCAATTTAGAAAATTCACTGTGATACTTCCATGAAAGACAGGTGGCGGCTGGCAAATTGGGAGGCAAGGAGATTGTATTCATTTTCTGGAGCTGTCCTAACAAATCACCACAAACAAGATGTCTTTAAATAATGGAAATCCATTCTTTGATGGAGGCTGAGTTCTAAAATCAAGATGTCAGCAGGGCCATGTTCTATCAGAAGGCTCTAGGGCAGCGGTTCTCAACCTGTAGGTCATGACCCACAGGAGCTGTATTAAAGGGCCACGGCTTTAGGAAGGTTGAGAACCACTGTTCTAGGGAATAATGGGTTGCATGCTCTTCCCTTAGAGTCTGGGGTCGCTGTGATCCTTGGTGTTGCCTGGCTTGCAGAGACACGGCTCACTCTCTGCACCTGTCTTCACATGGCCTTCTCCCTGTGGGTCTGTGTGTTTTTTCTTCTTCATGAGAAGGCACCAGGCATATTGGATATGGAGCCCAACCTATTCCTATAAGACTTTGATGACATCTGCAAAGGCCCTGTTCCAAATAAGGTCACTCACAGGTACCAAGGGTTCCCTAAATACATACGTACATCAGCTCACAAGAGAGACCAATCAGAGGATGCTGCAATTGGCCAGCTGAGAAAATGAGGAGCTGACTGGCAGCACAGATGTGGAGAAAGGAGTTGATGAGAAAGAAGAACTAGCCGGGCCCAGCAGCGAAGGTGAGATTCGTGTGGCCGGCGGTCTTCCTGTGCCTGGCTCAGGCTGCAGGGGGTGAAGGAGAGGAGTTGTGGTGGAGGGAAGAGGGTGAGGGTAGTGGGGTGTCAGGACGGTGCTAAGTCTGACTTTTGAACTTGGAGAAATACTGTTGACAGGGATCACGTGGATTCTCCACTGTTTAAAATGACAGAGCTCTAAGGCCTGCAAGAAAAATGCCGACTTTGAATTTGATGCTCCGAATCATCCAAGTCTGGCTCATGGCTCTCTCTCCCGCCTCATCACTCACAGCCCTCCTCACCCTGCAATGTGCAGACGCACACATACACACACACAGGGCAGTCGCTCACTCCATTTGCTCAAGTTTCCATAAGGCACGTGCCAGGAACCACACAATCCTTCTGGATGAGACTTGTCTGTCTTATCTCGTCTGTGTCCACCCAGTGTGGAGAACGCAGTGAGAGGAAGTGGATCCTGCCCTTGCCCAAGCAGTGTCCCTACCTGCTGAACTCTATTTGCCTCCATTCCTCTGCCTACATGTCACCCTCAGGGAAAAATGAATGAATCCCTCCCACCTCTCAACTCCATCCCCTGTTGAGCAAGTGACATTCTGTGTTTATCACCGGTGACTATACCACCAGTCTAGAGAAACTGCAGAAGCCTAGATCATGGTTCTAGTCATCTTCATGCCTGCAAGGCCTCACAGGGCCTACCCCAGAGTAGGTGCTCAAGAAAGCTAACTGTGTGGGCTCTCCCAGGGAAGCTTCTGGAGTCTACTGCCAGGATCAAGTGTAAGGGCTTTGAACTCAGATAGTCTGCAGTGGAGTCCTGGCTCTGGCACTCAGCAGGTCTGTTCATTTAAGGGGATTTTTAAACTCCTTAAGCCTCCTAATCTTCCCTTGAATATAGAGCTCACAGCAGTAGGGCTACTGCAATGATTCAGTGAGCTCATGCACAGAAGCATCTATCACCCTGCCTGGCATGGGCTCAGAACCAGGTCACTTATCACAGGCAGTCCTCAGTGGCCACCCAGACTTTCTGATAGCCAGCTCCCCTCCTAAGGATAGACCAAGGCAGCTTGTGAGGCTGGGTAGACTCACCCCCTCCCATCATTCTCTTGCCCCCAGGTAACCACAGAATTATAACCTAACTGAGAGGAACATGGATGCTTCTTTCTGCTTCTTTATGCTACTGGTATTGAGCAATTGTGAGACACCGGAATGTTACCGAGAACCACTATTTCCAGCAGAAAACTCCAGGAACAAAACCAAGAACATTCCAAGGGAACTTGTATAGGAGTTGAGGAAAGTGCTGCACAGCTTGCAGACAGTGGCAGTGTGAGGCTGCAGCAAGAGCCCGGCTCTGTCTCCTGTGGGCTGAGACCAAGCCGAGTGACTTGCCCTCCCTGACCCACACTGTCTCAGCCTTATCATACCAATATCATGAGAACTGGAAATAGTATGTATAAACTGACAGAGCCAGTGGGCAACGTACAGCAACAATTCAAAATCCAGTACCTCTCGTGTTCTTCTGTCCTTTGAAGAGGGTGGTGGGGTCAGAGAGAGATGAATTACACCCCATGACCTCAACCTCCCCCTCTGGACACCAGGGGAGAGCTCTGTGGCCTGCCCCCTAGGGAGACCACAGGCAAGGCCGCTGGACCCGATACAGCCCCATTCGTTGGCCCTGCCAGACTGCCAGGCCTAACAGGCTGAGGCTGCAAACTCCCACAGGGAACATGAACTTGGGCTGGGGTTTGGGAGGGAGTGTGAGTCTGGACTCAAACTCATAAAGGACCTAGGAGGACAAGAGTTGGTGGTATGTGGAAGGAAGAGGTTTAGACCAAGAGGGCTTAGGAAAGGGGGAGCAAGTCAACCCAACACAGGGACGACTCTGCGGTTTTTATTTGGGCATCTTGGGACGGTTTGCGGAAGAACACAAAGTATAATAAACTGCCTGGGGGTGATGCAGCCTTAAAGAATCCAAGGACTCTTTTGTAATTCAAATGAGAATTGCTATCTGCCTAGAGAGATCTTTGAACCTCAAGGTCATGAATTGCAGGCTGGGGGACTTGGCCTTCCACCCTGCTCTGGCACCTTGCAGTTGAATAACCCCAGTCACACCCTTCACCTCCCCAACCCAGCTTCCTTCTCCAGCGGTTTGGAGAACTTGTTCTCTTAGGTTCCTGTTAACAGATATTTTGTAACATTTAGTTTCAGATTCCCAACCTCCCTTTCTTTTTTTGTTTTTATTAAATCATAACTGTACATTTATGGGGTACGGTATGCTAATTTGATATACAATGTGGGGACCAACCTCCCTTTCCTCCCAGTTCTGATTTTTTTAAGAATTGTTAAGTACTGTAATGTAGAGGGGAAAGTTGCTTTCATTTTCTGTATAATTTCCTGGACACTTAGATCTGCATCACAGGAAGCACATTGCATACTTATCCCCAGGACACTCCCCGGGGAAGGGATCCGGGAACATCTGTAACTTTAGCTCTCTGGGTGATTTTTTATGATCACCCAATCATTAGCCTAAGCTATCTGAAAATAAAACCTCATAAAACAGCTGCTGAAAATTGAACATGATTCAATCCTTAAAAGGCACATCTTTAAACTGTAGCAAAAGCCAGGGTCTCAGCCAGCAACTTGAAGCCAAGAATCTGAGAGATGTATGATGAGAAACACCAGCCTTCACCAGCTGGGCCGAGGATGCTCCTGAAGCCCTGAAGCTGAGAGGAGTACAGGCCACAGGTCCCCAGGGGTGTGGGCTGTCGTATGACTGAGTTATTCAACTGAGTCTCCTTTCATGTTGCCCAGACATGCCTTTGTCCACACTCTAGAGTCTAGAGTGGTTCTCAACCTTCCTAATGCCTCCTAATGCCCCGACCTTTTAATACAGTTCCTCAAGTTGTGGTGACCCCCAACCATAAAATTATTTTCGTTGCTACTTCATGACTGTAATTTTGCTACTGTTACGAATCAGAATGTAAATATCTGATATGCAGGATGTATTTTCATTGTTACAAAGGGGTTGAGACCCATAGGTTGAGAACCACTGCTCTAGACTGAGTGGTCTTGGCTCCAGGCTACAAGGGATGGACGCTGAGTTGCTTTCTAGGAGCAGAAAAGAATGTGCAGCCACGTCTATGCTGTAGCCCTCCTTGGGAAGGCAGGTGGCTTGTACCAGGGCACCCTCTTGGCCACGTGCTGGAACATCACCAGCAACCCACAGGCCCTCAACCTGGGCTGCCCAAGAACAGAACTCTGAGGTACCTGGTTTCTGGGTGATCATAAGCTGGCCAGAGGCAGAACCCCAGAGCTTAGTGGCCTCCCTTTCAGGAAGCTGTGGTTCCTGTGACTTACCAGAGGCAGAAATTGCAGCCTTTTACCTGTGGCTGCAGTCCCAATGTTTGCCTCTGACCCTGCAGGAGAAAGCCAGACAGAGCAGGTGGCCCCTTTTGGGAGATTTAGTCGGCCTCCTCTGCCTCTGGGGACTTCAGAGCTCACCCACCCCATCCTCCCCCAGGTCAAGGCCCTCCTCTGAAGTCTTTCCTCTGCTCATTCAAGATAGTTCCCGTTGTCCTCAACAATAGACAATGCATTACCAGTTGAAAACACAAATAATTTTGCGTAGTTTGTGCTTAGTGGAGAGGAAATTTTCCACTGGAAGCAAAAGCAATGAGATAAGACAAGCATTGTAAAGTGCGGTGGTCCTAAGTCATGCTGCGGCCAGCCGCCCAGCAGTTCCCAAATCCTTTCTTTTGAAGACCCTTCTATGGGCTGTCATTCCTTCTGTCCCCATCTCTCCCAGTGAGGCCTTTGCACACATGGTGCCCCACCATCTCCATTTCATCCCCACTCCCTTATCTTTGCTTACATAATCCTTCTTCACTTTTTCAAAAAGCAGCCTTTAATTTTGGAATGATTTTAGATTTATAGAAAAGTTGTAAATACAGTACAGGAAGTTCCCATATACCCAACACTCCCCAGACTTTATTCATATTTCCCCAGTGTTTACCGAATATCCTTTGTCTGTACCAGGACCCCATCCAGAAAAATACATGACATTTCTTTGCGTCCTCTTCATCTCCTCTAGGCTGTGACAGTTTCTCAGACTTCCCTTGTCAGGAGAGCCCTTTTTGGATGACCTTGATAGTTGGTGGAGTTCTGAGGAGACTTGTCGGGTAGTTTGTAGACGGTCCAGCATGTGGCTTCGTCTGGTACCTGCCACACCTGGGTTGTGCATTTAGGGGGGAAAGCCACAGAGGTCAAGGTACATGTTGCCAACATAACCAAACCTGGCTCTCCTGGCTTGCCTGGCTGAGATGTTTGTCCGGCTTCTTTACACTGAAGTGACTCTTCCCTGTTTTCTACATTGTAGTTTTTGGAGGAAAGTCACCATATGCGGCCCACACTTAAGGAATCAGGAGTTACAGTCCACCTCCTTCAGAGGAGAGTAGCTACTTAAATTATTTGGGATTCTTCCCCATGGGAGGTTTGTCTGTTCACCCCATTTTTTTTATTTCTTATCCCACTTTTAATTGTTTATTCAATCGTGTATTTATGTCAGTATGACTCATGGATGTTCATATTACCTTCTAGGTTATAATCTGGGACTGCTTTACTTGGTAATTTAATCAAATTGTTCGAGCTATGGTCACTGGCAGTTCTCTACCTTGACTCTAATGTCCCTTTGACACCTTCATCCCTGAGGGCACACAAGTTTGTGTGTGTGTGCACGTCTGAGCACTTACGCTCTTCTGTACACCACTCTCCAGCCCCAGAATCAACTGTATTTCTAAGGGTCCCTGGTATTGGTATTAGGACTCAAGATCTGGATGACAGTGACATGTGTACTTGGGACAACTGGGATGCCCTTGTTTCTAAGCCCTCCTAAATAATACAGTAAAGAAAGATCTGTGACCATACAAACACATGTCTATCCACATATCTACAAATATCCCTACCTGTGTCCATCTGTATCTATAATAAAGTAAACAGGAGTTAATACTAAATCTCTAATCCGGGACCGCTTGTGTCATTCTGAGCTTCCCCTGATCCTTGTCTGTCTGTAACCTCATCCTCCAACAGTGAGAAAACCGGGTTCCACCATCTGTCACCATTAATTATTGGGCCACACGCTCTGTGTATTATGGCCTCAGAATCATGAACCCCTACTTTTGCAGGAAACAACTTTGCCAGCTTGAGGGCAGTGCTTACGTCCAGTTGCTTCTGCCTTTAGTTTTACAGTCTCTGCTTATTTCTAAATTACCTTTCAGCGCCTTTTCTCTCATCCTCTGCAGTGAACTTTAATACATTTGTAACACAATCATGTTATTCATTTGTTTATTTATTTTGCCATAGTGTGCAGTCCATTCTGGTACCCACCAACCACCTCGTTGATTTTTTTTATTTGTTTATGTTAAAGTTCACTTCTTATTGTCTATAGTTTTATGGGTTTTGACAAATGCCCAGAGCCACGGAGCAATCTGTCTATCATTACAGTGTCATAAAGAAGACTACCTTAATAATTCACCCAGGCTCTATCTATTCAATCCTCCTGCCTTCCCGATCTTGCTGGAAATCACTGCTCTATTTGTGCTACTATCATTTTGCCTTTTCCAGACTGTCATGTAAATGGAATAAAAAATTTCCAAGGACAGAATGTAAGTGTGGCCCAGCATGGATTACGACTTGCCTGATTTAGATGATGAGATCTGAGAGTTCTGAGTAAAGGAGATTTAAGATGAAACTTTGAACCTTGGTTGAAGCTGTGATAGATGGAGACTACGGGTTGTTACAAAGGGAAAGTGTATTTCCTTGTGAGACTGATGTGCTTTAGGGCCAGAAGATAGACCAAATAGGCCAAATAATATCTCCAAAGGATTCTGAAATGTGTAAATATGTTATCTTCCATAGAGTAAGAGATTTCATAGATGTGACTAAGTTAAGGTTCTCAAAATGGAGATAACTGCCACGGGTTATCAGGATATCAGGGTTGGCCGAATGTAATTAAAATGGACCTCATAACAGAAGAGGGCAGGTGGGTCAGATCTGAGTAATATTATAAAGGACATACTCTGCTGGCTGTTCCTGGCTTTGAAGGTAGATGAAGGCAATGAGTTAAGGACTTTGGACAGCCTGCAAAGCTGGAAAAGGAAAAAAAAAAAAGTAAATTAAAAATGGAAGGAAGAGAGGGAGGGAGGGAGGGAGGAAACTAACCCTATTAACACCTAGATTTTACCCCAAGTGAGACTCATCTTGGATTTTTGACCTCCAGAATTGTAAAATAAATTTTTGTGCATGAAGCCACAAATTTGTAGCAGTTTGTTACAATAGCAATAGGAAACTGATACAAAGTCTACTACAGCCCCCTTGAGTTAATTTTTATAAGGTGGGCCTCTGGTCCATTCTTTGCATGTAGATGTCCAATTGTTCTAGCATCGTTTGTGGAAAAGACCACGGTTTGTCCATTGAATTGTCTTTGTACTTTTGTCAGAGATCAGCTGATTATATTTGTATGGGTTTATTTCTGGGTTGTTCTATGTGACAATTAGCCACTACTCCATCATCTTGATTGCTATCGCTTTATAGTAAAGCTTGAAATCAGATAGTGTGAATCTCCAAAACTTCTTCTTCTTCTTTGATATTATATTGGCTATTGTAAGTCTTTTGTCTTTCTATATACATTTGAAATTAATGTGGTAATATCTAAAAAACAGATTGCTGGAGTTCTGAATGCGATTACATTCAAAACTAAACAAGAATTTGGATCACATTTCTGAAACTAAAGATTATACTGGAGAGAATCAACATTTTGGTAATACTCAGTTAATACATAAACATGGAATATCTATCCCCTTTAGTTATATTTTCTTTGGTTTCATTTGTCAGAGCTTTATAGTTTTTGACATATAGAAACAGGCAACCCAAAATAAGAGACTAAGGCCAAGGTCTCAATCCATAGAGTTTTATTAAGGCAAACTTTCAGGACACACCTAGGAAAAACACAGACTGTTAGTGATTGTTTTCCCAAAGAGTGATTTGGGTACTTTAGTATTTAAGGGGAATAAGACACACAGAAAGAAAATAAGGAAAGGGTGAGTAGGGAAGCAAAATGGCTACATTCTTGTGAGGCCCAGTAAATCTACATTTCATAAGATAAGGTACATGTTTGAAGGGAAAAAGGGAGTGAAGGAAGCATCAATTATGTAGATATCCCTGGATGGGTGGGAGAATGATCTTATCTTGTCTCTGTTCTGCACCTGGGAAGATAAACTTGTAACCAACATCATTAGTGTGAAATCAAACAGTCTGTAGTTTAGGATCTAGATTTAGCCTACAGACTCAAAGTTACAATTTAGAGGCCAGCAAAACATTTTCTTTTTTAAATCTTTTTTATTTTTACATATACATGTGATTACTCGGTTTCCACTTTTTGCCTTCACAGAATTAAAAAGGCTTAAAATTTAACAACAATAACAATGTTTAAGGTAAGGACTAGAAACAAAAACCTGATAAAGAGTGAATGAGGATAAAATACATTCAGAACCAGCAAAACATTTTCTGATGAATGATCTGTGGGGGCAGCCCTTGCAGATGCTGGAGGCTTTTACCTTTCTGTGCAGATCCGGCTGATGCATAATGTTAGTCACAGCTATCCATGTGGAAGGAGGTGTCACACAGCTCCATCTCCGGTCTTGACATCCCTTTTTGTATGAGGTGTTGGGCTGGAGGAAGTGGTCCTGGGATTTTAATTTTCCTGTATAATCCTGAGTATATTTTTTATTTTAGATCCATTAGTAAATACTTTGTTTTTTTGGTATTATTATAAATAGTATTTGGGTTTCACTTAAAATTCCAATTATTCCCTGTTGCTACATAGGAAATAAATTAATTTTTGTATGCTAATTATATATTCTGCTACCTTCTTATTTGCTTATTCATTTCAGAAGAATTTTGGGGGTTTTTGCAGATTCTTTAGTGCTTTCTACCTAGACAATCTGGCATATGTGAATTAATATAGTGTTATTTCTATCCTTCAAATTTGTATACCATTTATTTCTTTTTCCTGTCTTATTGCAATAGCTGGGCCTTCCAATAAGATGTTAAGTAGAATGTTGAGAGAGTACATTTTTGTCTTGTTTCTAGTCTTACAGAAAAGTATCAGTCTATACTGTTAAGTGTGGTGTTAGCTGTAGGTATTTCACATATACCCTTTATGAGGTCAAGGAAGTTCTCTTCTATTCCCAACGTGTTGGGAGATTGTATCATAAATGGGTGTTGAATTTTGTTGCATGCTTTTCCACATCAGTTTTTATTAGTATTATTATTATTATTTATTTTTCTTATTTAGTCCATTAATTCAATGAATTCCATTGATTAGTTTAGGAATTTGAACCAGCCTTCTACTGCTGGACCAAGTGCTACATGATTATGGTGGGTTATACTTTTTTGATATTGCTTACTAAATTTTCTAATATTTTGTTAAAGACTTTTGTGACTATGTCCTTGAGAGATATTGGTCCCTAGTCTTATTGTGATTTTTTTCTAGTTTTAATATTAAGGTAATAATGGCTTCAAAAGAGTGATTTAAGAAGTGTTGACTTCTAGTTTCTATAAGAAATTGTGGAAAATTGATATTATTTCTCTCTTAATTTTATTAGCTAAGCCTGGTGCTTTTTTTCTTTCTTTTTCTTTTAGAGGGTTTTTAATTATCAATTCAATTTTTTCACTTAATTATAGCTATTTGGGTTCTCTATTTCTTTTTGAATGTGTTTCAAATGTTTGTGTCTTTCAGGGAATTTTCCATTTCACAGAAGCTATCAAATTTGTGGATGAAGTGTGAGTTGTGGTATTCTCTTATTTCCTATTTGATGCCCAAGGGATCAGTAGTAATAACCTTTCTTTAATTTCTGATATTGGTAATTGATATTTTCTCTTAATTCCCTAGTTACCAATTTTCTTGATCTTTTCAAAAAATTGGCTTTTAATTTTTTAATTAAAAAAATTTGATTGTTTTTATCTCTTCAATTTCATCAATATTTTCTCTAATTTTTATTATTTTCTTTCTTCTTCTTTTTAATGTGTAATGTGCCCCTTTTCCTCTCAATTCTCAAACAGGAATCTTAGATCATTGGTTTTCTATATTTCTTCTTTTCAAATATACACATTTAGGTTGCTTCATGACTTGCCAATTATGAATTGAACTGCAATGAATATTTTGGTGCAAATGTCTTTGTGGTAAAATGAATTTTTTCCTTCTGGGTACATACCTAATCATGAAATTATGAGATCAAATGGAAGGTTGACTCTTAGTTCTTTAAGAATTCTCCATACTTCTTTTCGTAAAGATTGTATTAGTTCGCAACCCCACTAGGAGTGCAAAAGTGTTCCTTTCTCTCCACATCCATGCCAGCATCTGCAGTTTTGGGACTTTGTGATGTGGGCTATTTTGCTGGAGTTAGGCGGTACCTCAGAGTGGTTTTGATTTACATTTCTCTGATGATTAAAGACTATGAACATTTTTTCACATGTTTGTTGGCCATCCATCTGACCTCTTCAGAGAAGTTTCTATTCAGATATCTTTCCCACTGACAAATGGGATTGTTTACTATTTTATTTTTGATTAATTTGAGTTCTCTGTAGATTCTAGTTATCAGACCTTTGTCATATTCATAACATGAAAAAATCTTCTCCCATTATGAAGGCTGCCTGTTTGCCTTGGTTATGTTACTCTTAGCTGCACAAAAGTTTTTAGCTTGGTCACATCCCACTTATTTATTTTTTGGTACTGCAATTGCCGGGGTAGGGGTGGCAGTCTTGCTCATAAGTCTTTTCCCAGGCCAATATCTTCAAGTGTTTTCTCCACACTCTTTTCTAGAATTGTTATTGTTCTGTATCTTAAATGTAAATATTTTATGAGCAATAATCAATTTTTGTCAGTGGTGAGAAGTGTGGATCCAGTTTTGGTCTTCAACATGTGGCTAACCAGTTATTCCAGCACTGTTTATGAAAAAGGAATTCTTTTCCTCAATGTATTTTTGGGAGGTGGTTGATCAAACATCAAATAGCAATCGGTGGCTAGGTTCATCTCTAGATTCCCTATTCTATTCCATAGATCTTTATCTCTATTTTTTGTGCCAGTACCATGCTGTTTTGATCACTGTAGACCTGTAGTATAACCTGAAATCTGTTAACATGATGCCTCCAGATTTGTTTTTATTTCTAAGAATTGTATATGCTACTTGGAGTTTTTTCTAGTTTCATATGAAGCCAAGTACTATTTTTTCAAGTTCTTCAAAGTGTGATATTGGTGCTCTGATGGGTGCTCTTAAATCTATAGACTGCTTTGGGTAGAATGGACATTTTAATGATGTTGATTCTTCCTAGCCATGAGAATGGTATGTTTTTCCATTTGTTAACATCTTCTGCTATTTCTTTTCTCAAGATTTCACAGTTATCTTTGTAGAGATCTTTCACATCCTTTGTTAGAAAAAGTCCCAGTTATTTCATCTTTTTTGGAGTTACTATAAAAAGTATAGAGTCTTTGACTTCATTCTCAGCTTGACTGTTACTGGTATATATAAAGGCTATAGGGTGGATGGGTGGTGGGAGGGTGATGGGAAATATCACCTATATATCTGTCTAACAAGGGTACAAGTGAACTTTTCTAGAACTAGAATATAAATGTGTTGATACAATGATTAACCAAATGACATGAAATTTATGTTAACCAGCTTGATGAAAGTGTTTCAAAT
>CAUYQV010037411.1:0-37198 GCA_963574575.1 Galagoides demidoff
GCCTCCCAAGTAGCTGGGACCACAGGCGCCCGCCACAATGCCCGGCCATTTTTTGGTTGCAGCCATCATTGTTGTTTGGCAGGCCCGGGCTGGGGATTCGAACCCGCCACCTTAGGTGTACGTGGCTGGCGCCTTAGCCAATTGAGCCACAGGCGCCGAGCCATTTGATTTGATTTTTGAATTGCATTTAAAAAGAGTAAAATTTGGCTCAGCAACCATGCTCAGTGGTTAGGGCGCCGGCCACATACACTGGGACTGGCAGGTTCAAACCTGGCTCAGGCCTGCTAAACAGTGACAACCACAACAAAAAAACAGCCAGGTGTTAGGGTGGATGCCTGTAGTCCCAGTTACTTGGGAAGCTGAGGCAAGAGAATCACTTCAGCCCAAGAGTTTGAGGTTGCTGTGAGCTGTGATGACATAGCACCTTACCAAGGGCAACATAGTGAGACTGTGTCTCTAAAAAAAAAAAAAAAAAAAAAAAAGTATAGTTCTACATGTAATCTTCCAAAACTTTTCACTCAATTTTATATTGTTAAATCTTATCAATACTATTTAGATATCATTTTATTTTTATATATTGATATATGGCTACAGTCCATTTCTTTTCATCTTATATTCCATTTTATGTACTCTAATTTCATGTTGCTTTCAGTGAGAATTCTACGACAGTGCCCTCACTCAAGAGCTGAAGACATTAGTCAGTCTTTAAATTTGTCCATGGCTACTGAAGTAGTTAGGATTTGGCTCAGACTCTACTGAGGATCTTTCTCAATTTGTAGAGATGTTAGTTAGGGGACATTCTGAGTGCAATGCTCTATATTCAGTTAAAAACTGAGCCTGTTATGCAATCTCCTGTCTCCTCCATGCAGCCTCTCTTAGCTTTTCAGAACAGAGATCACTTCCACATTCCTACCCATAGGCTAGCCCCATGTAAGTTTCCAAAGCAATATGGTAGAAGGATGAAGTATATTAATGACCCTGGCAGGAGAGATTTTAAATGAAAATCCCTTGGACCTCAGTGTGAGAGTCTTTGCTGCCAGTCAGACCCAGAACTTAGTACTGTGCCCCTTCCCCAGCATCTTGGCGCCAGCCGGCTAGTCTCCCACACCTGCTCAACTTTGCAGCCATGGCTCCTGTGCTTGCTCTACTGCCAGCCTGTCCAGGATTCTAGTTTTCTGGAGAAATAGTCCTCTTCTGTGAAATGCAGCCCAGCATTGTAACCTTGCCTTGATTTTCCCATCTGGTTTTCTTGAATTCTGGGGGACAGTCTTCCCTCAATGTGACTGCCAAGTTCTAATGGCATCTAGACCCTGGTACTGTGGAGCCCTGTTTGCTTGACTAGAGATCCAGGGCTTAGACTTATGCCAGAAACCAGTGAATCTGTGTGGACAGGCTCTTCCTTCAAGCTGCATATCAGGAATTGATCTGCTATGTAGCCAGAACAGAGTCTGTGAATTTGTGAAATAAATAGCTGATATCCCAGGTGGGATTTGTGACCAAAGACCAGAGACCTTGTAACTGGTCTCATTGGGCTATAAAACCCGAATGATATAATTTGAGGCAAAAGTGATCATGTGTCATATGACATACCTTTGTGACCCAGGGTTACACATTGTTGCAGAGAATGTGCATTGGTGTAATGCTTTGGAGAACAACTTTATCACATGTATTCTTTTCTTTTCTTTTCTTTTTTTTTGCAGTTTCTGGCTGGGGCTGGCTTTGAACCTGCCACCTCTGGTATATGGGGCTGGTGCCCTACCCTTTTGAGCCATAGGCGCTGCCCTATCACATGTATTCTTAAGAAGTCAATGAATTTTGGCCCCTCATGGCTACTTCATAAAGCATATTCTAAGTAGATAAATTTAAATACGGCAAATTTTTTGGCACAAAGGTGTTCATTCCAACATAGCATAGCTCCGAACTATGTAACAACCAAAATGCCCATTAGAATAATAAAATAATTAATGATAATAATTCTGTTAGTAGAATAGCTTTAATCTTAAAGTGTTTATGTTAACTTTGAAAAATATCAGCATTCCAGTATTATAATGTTATATCAAAACGATTAAAATCATATATGTGGTATAGTTGTAAGTATACAAACCCTTCCTTCCCCTCCATTAACTGTGTCAGTAAATAAAGATGGTGATAATTCCCCAGAAAATGAAAAGTGGTGAAATTATAGGTAACACTCCGTTTTCTGGTGTTTTTTGTCTTCCTTAGCAATATGTATAATTTTTATGGAGTGAAAAAATAACAAAACTCAAATAAATCAAACATGACACCTTGTCAATTACGAACACAAATAAAAGATACAAAGGACAGAGTGGAAAAAATAGCCTCAAAGAACTTTAAACTGCCTCCTTTCCTGCATAGATCTCTCACCCTGTTGAGATCAGAGGATGAAAGCCCTTTCTAACTGCTTGTGAAGCATCTGCTTTAGAGATCAAATTCAGGAGTGGAAATAGACCCAAAACATAAAATAATTTCATCCCAGGGTAAAAGTAGACTTCGGAATCTAGGCACCAGTTCATGTGTGTAAATATTTACAAAATGTTCAGTATAAAAAGCATATTAAATACTTTTAAAAAGTGAAATACTATTATTGCTATCCTTATTCAGTGTCTGATACTGAACAGGAGGCTATTAATTTAGGAGAATACTCTATACATTAGGTCTTATATAAAAACAGATTCCAGATAGATCAGAAATACAAATGTCAAAAAATAAATCTATAAGTCACCTAGAAGAAAATTCAGGGTGGAGAAGTCCCTTCTCAACATAACACGAAGGTGACAGACACCCTTTGGGAATTAGGAAAATCATTTTAATCATAAGTAACTAAAGTTTTCTGTAGGGATGGAATCGAAAGGAAATGATAATCTCAGGTAAGTAGCTACCAAACAGCTCTTTTATTCAGTTCCATAACGTTTAGGATATCAGGCTTTTCTCTTTTCCTTCATTACAAAGGAGTTAATAACCTTATGAAAAAGCTCTTTCAAACCTGTAGTAAAAGAGAGGCAGTCAAATAAAGAAAATGGAGCAAAAGACAAAAATAATAAAACTAAGCGTGTGTTTGTGTGTATATATGCTTTTGCACACACATATATATTTTATAGATATTTTGTCTCATTAGTAATTACACAAATGTGAATTAAAACAGCAGGAAACACTAAGTGTTTTTTCCCCAAATGGCCAAGATGAAAACAAAGATAGTGCCTGATATTTTTGAGATTAGCATGTGTGCTGTTCTTGTGGAATTGAATAGTATGCTTTTCTGGAAAAGCGTTGTCGCTCAAAATCATGGAAGCCACCTTGCTTTACCTTAAGCCTATGAGAAACATAACTTTTCTTTTATAATAGACAACAGGGAAGTAGCTATCTGGATTCCAATGAAAACATGGGGCAGAATTTCTGGCGAGTAATAATTTTTGTTTGATTTTCTAAGAAAAAAGGTATTCTTTCAAAATTGTTAATATATCAGGACCTTTATTCACAGAGATGAATGATTCAATTAATTAAATTCTAATAGATCAGCTAGTTCTAAAAATTAAGCATCAAATTAAATTAAAATCAAATAATTAAGTCTAATAGAAACAGAAGGATCATGGTATGTTCCAGAATTTCCGCCTCCCCTCCTTTTTCTCTCTTCCCCTCTCTCTCCAGAAGAACACAAGAGTGTCGTTCCTGATTAAGGGGAAACACACACTCTCCTAGGAATGTAAATGAGTAAAAGCTTGTGGCAGAGTGTTTGGAAATATGTAAAGTACTTAAAATTGTAAATATGCTTTGACAGAGAAGTCTCATTTTTAGGAATGTATCCTAAAGAAATAATCAGGCAAGTGTTCAAAGATGTTTGCACAGGGGTGTTCATTGGAGTGTTGTTAATAGCATTGAGAAATTGGAAATAAACTAAATATTCAACAGTGGGGAATTACTTTAAAATTTATGCTACGTGGAGTGGAATATGCTAAGCAGAGCAAACCTTTGAGTATTTGAATTTAGATGTATATTTACTGAGTTTCGCAAAAAATAAGACGTTCCTAATATTTTAAGGAAAAAACGAGCTACAACCTAGCGTGTTTAACATGGAAAGCACACGCTTTCACATGTACAAACATACCCAAGTATATCAATTGCCACAAAAAAAAGTTAACATATAGCAAAGACTAGCAGTGTCTACCTCTAAATATAGACTTACAGATGGCTGTTTTCCTCTTCTGTTTTTTATGTTTCTACAACACATGGGTATTATTTATTCAACTTTAAAATAATCTGACAACTTTTCATCTCAGCTACTACCTTTGTTCAGGGTACGGTCACGGTTTACCTGACATCGTCACTTGACTCTCTCCCTGAAACCAACCCAGGAGATGAGGCGTGGAGGACCAGTAATTGGTCTGAGAGGTAATCGCAGGAAGCAGGAAATCCAGAGAGGGAGAAAAGCAGCTCAGGTGTGTGTTAGCAAGCAGGCTAACCGGGTGGGCCACGGCAGCTCAGCCCCTCTGCAGGCTCTGGGAATGAGCCTCTGAACTGTCCCACTGTGGACATGAAGCCTCAGCTCTCCCTGGTAGAGGGTTGCCCCAGGGTGTTAGATTTAGGAGGTTGGTACTTTTAAGCTTCCCTGTGTGTGGCCTGAGCAAACTGCCCTAGCTCTAGAGGAAACTCTCAGAGAAGCAGAGAACTGAGTGGGCTGAGAGGGCCGGGGGCGGGGGGCTGTCTGCAGCTGCACTCCTGCACAGGTCTCAAGGACATGACCCAGAGCTTCCCTGCCTGCTGTGCTTGCCACGACATGGCAAAAGGTCCACCTGTGTCCAGCCTTACTCTGCTAGAGCCGGGATTTTCAGCCACTGTGCTGTAAGAGGATGTTAGGTGTGCCAAGAATGTTTTCAAAGATCATTAATGAAATTATTTTGGAAAGAAGTTCAAAGCACATTAAGTATAGTCTTTTTTTTAACCCTTTTTTTTTTTTTGATCAACGTAACTTAAGTGTGCCACAGAAGTTTAACTACAGGTTCAAGTGGCCTGTGAGATAAAAAGATTGAAAAACGCTGGAGAATATTCTCAGCACAGTCTCCAGAGTGCTTATTTTAAAACTGAAGTCGTATTATGGTATATCTTTTTCAAAACCTTTTCATATCCCTTTCCAATCCAAACTATCATTCAATTAAATAAATAAACAAGAAAGCTTAAAAAGCTATACTTACTCCAGCCCCCATGACCACATCTCTCCCAGGTCTGCTCACTGGCCTCTCTGCAGCCAAACCAGCCTCCAACTATGCGTGCTCCCGGCACCTGGGCATTAACTCCTGCCTGGAAGGCTTCTCTCTCCAGCTATGCTCTTTCCTCTCTCCTTTTTTTCATCTTTCTGCCCAGATGATCCTTTTTGAGGAGAGCTTTCCTTGACTACCTTTTGTAAAATAGCAACTCTCTGACTCCATTGCCTTCTATTTGTTTTATTTTTCTCCATTGAGCTTGTCATCATCTGGCAAACTGTGTCTTTCTCTTTACTTATTACAAATTTATTTCTGTCTGCTCTCCCACCAACAGTAGACTGACACCGACGCTAAGCTGTAAGCTCTGTTAGGACAGAACTATGCATTTTTAATTCAATTATTATTATTTCCCCAGTGCTAGTATTGCAGGCACCTAATAAGTGCTTAATTCATGGTGAATGGCAAATAAGTGAGCAAAGGAGTACTCTGTTTCCAAAGTACAGATAAGGCAGAGAACATTTTCCCAAGTTAGGCTTCTGGGGTGTTTTGCTCTGTACGGCCACTTTCACTAACCCTCCATGACCTCGTCCACTCTGCTTAGTCCTACAGGTGGCTTTCCACAGCATTCTGAACCGTATAGTCTTTGGGCTGCCCGCGTGTGTAGTATCAGCCAGTGTTCACTTGGTAGGTCAGATACAGATTTCTCCAGGATGTGTTCCCAGGGCCAGCTATGCTCTGAAGTCCAGATGGGCTGCAGTGCCAGTCAAGGTGGCCTGCCCAAGAGCTCCCAGAGGGCAGGGCCAGTGCTCTCACTACATTCTTGGAACAAGTTCTGATTGACTCTGTGCTTGTCTCCTTGTCAGGCCAAGAGAAAGAACTTGCCATGCTGGCACTTAGCCTGGGAGCCCAGACTTCTTGACAACATACCCTCCCATAAGCCAAGACAAAATCATTCTTCCATCAGCACCTTTCTGAGCTTTGCTGGTCCTGGATCCCTGCCCCAGCCTCCACCCTGCCACACTGCATTATGAAACACGAGGTCCACCCACAACTCTCTTCTCCTGTGATTCACCTGAATTAATAACAAGGCTCCACACTGGGGAGTGATAATATCTCCTACCCAAAGAATGTGCAGTGTTTGGAAAGGTGCCCCAGCAATCCGCTCTCAGCACCCAGAAACACCGAAGTTTACTCATTTACCCAGGAGAGGAAAATGACATTGTGCTCCATGGAAGGGAATAGCAGAGCTGGAATTTGTCCCAGTCAATGGCATTTAACCTCACTGGTGACATGTACTTCTATTTGGATCTGTTTCCTTGCATCTCACCCTATTTCGTGATCTGTTTTCTGATATCACATTTTCATTTTAGCCTGAGATTGATAGTATAGTATGTTTTTTGTCTTTCTCTACCTTTCTTAAGTGAATTCTTTCTTAATGAATTATGAAAAAGTTGGAAAAAAGTAAATATTTTTACACTAGTTACTTAACTATACCTAAATATTTAAAAAGTATTCCCTGTGGGGCTCATTGTGCTCAGATGACTTTCTAATATACTCCAGCAGGAAGTGGTCCACGGCTTTCTACATTGGGTTCTCTTCAAATAATTTAGGGTTTATACAAAAATTGTTTTATGAATTTTGTTTTATCCTGGTCCCTAAAGAGACTCCATGTAGGCTGTACTCTAACATTCTGCATTACTATGCTAAGTCTGTGACAATTAATAAAACATGAATTTGTATATACAAGAGGGAACATTCTCTCAAGGTTCAAAATCACAAACACTGTATCTCACAGCCATAACACATCACCAATAGAATTATTCATTCTCATTATCTGCATTCTTACTCTTGTGTTTTTTCTCAGTATTATTCAAATGATTTTTTCCTTTCCCTACCCTTTCCATAGAATACAGTTCACTCCCACCTACGACTGTGCCTGCAAGCTTGTACTTGACCATTTGAGACATGCAACATGAATCAGATGCAAGTTTTCCTTTCAAGAAAGCTACTGCCCCTCTGTTCTGAGATGTGGTTTGTTGTGTCCACAAGAACCACTTAATGTAGAGTTCACAGCTAATAATAAAATAATGTATGAATAATTAAATACTTACTTTGTGCTGGGCATTCTGCATTTAATCCCATTCTCATAACAACCCTATGAAACATATCTTATCTTCCTTTAGCAGATGAAATAACTAAGAAATCCTTCCTATTTAGTTTGATGGGGGGATCGAGTTCTATCCTTCCACATTCTATGTAGCCATGTAAGCGTGGTCCATACTCATTTGTTTCTTTACTGAAAGAATATTTTCTTGATCTTCTATTCTATGCAAGAAAATAAATCAGGCACTGTGCCGGGAGCTGCAGAAATTACAGAGAAGTATAAGATTCAAATCCTTCCCCTGTGTTGTTAGGTGATGTGAATTACCAGAATAGTGACGTCTTAAAATCTTAATGACTTAATACAGTTGAAGTCAGTTTCTTCTTGCTATAGTATTTGGTAGACCAATTTCTACCTGGTGATTTCAGGGTCCATGTCTCTTTCATCTGGTGGTTTCGTCAGCCTTTTGCTTTACACCCCTTCTTTTCTGGGTGGTGAACAGGCCAGGTCAGACCATGGTGCACCTCCTTCTCTCTATTGGCCAGACTCAGAATATGTCCCCATGTAACTCCAAGGGTGTCTGGACAGCGTAGTCTCACTGCATGCATGGAAAGAAATAGAAATGGGTAATAGTGTGTAGCAGCCTCTCATGGGCCCCCTACTCTGGGCATCAAATAGTCGTTCACTTCTCCATAGAACACTTGTCCCCATTCCATGGGAGAGATCCTCAAAGTTCCATGTATTTGGTGCATCCAGGTCAATGTTCCAGATCCCAAGGCAAAGCAAATCCTCTTCATGAGGATTCTGTGTTGCTCTCTATGGTCTGGTGACCAATAAACTTGAAGGACAAGTTTAAGGTTTCTGCTCTACCTCAGTCCCCCTGCACCTCTCCACGCATACTCCCATCATACTTTATAAGGCAGGGACAGGATAACATTGTAAAAACTTCCATTTGCAAAGTTCTCCAGTAGTTATGGGATTTTGCTGGGTAGTCTTTATGGAGGATCCTTCTGCCAGGGATTGGGAAGTTCTGGATGAGACTCTGATTATGCCTTTAGGAGAAATGCCCTCATGTCCTATTTTTAGTGGCTCCTCTTTGAATGTATTCTCCATGGCCACATCTAAGTTTGATGCAGAGGAGTTTGCTCTTCCTAAAGACTGTGGGGCATTTGTCGCCCGTTTTCTGCTGGCACAAATTTCATAGCTCAAAGGTTATATTAAGTCCTAAGAAGTCACAGTCTTCTTTTATAATATGTATTTCTCACAAATGTGATAAGCTTTGCTTCCAAGTGCTAGACACCAGTTTCTAATCTTGTTTTAAGATTCATAAACTTGAGTTCTTTCCTCTCCTGCAGAACTCCCCCCTCTAAGCTAAAATGACAGCAAGCTTAAGAGTGGAACCTCAGGGGGGCTCTAACCCCCTTTACCCTGATCTTTAGCAGCTTTCTGAGTTACTCTGAGTAACATACTAAAAAAGTCATTGGTCCTTCCTGATCAGCAAGCTTTCCTTTATAAACCAAACACAACAGAGCAGAACAAATAGAAACCAACAAACAAAAACAGATCCTGGCAAAGTTTAAAACTGGGATGTTCTCTGGTAGACAAAGTAACTACTCTTGAGGACAGATGTGTTCATGCTGTTCCAATGCCGCTTATCTGCAGTGGGGGGTGTGGAGCCTCCCTTGTCTCAGGTATGAAGTAGGTGAACTTCCTGAAAGCAGAAACTCAGGATTAACTGAATCATTTTAGAAGACATTCATCGTCATTTGTGATTAGATTGCAGCATCTTTTCTTTTTCTTTTCTTTTTTTTTTTTTGAGACAGAGTCTTAGTCTCTCACCTGGGAAAGTAATGTGGTGTCATAGCTCATAGCAACTTCAGATGCCTGGGTTCAAGCATTCCTCTTGCCTCAGACTCCCAAGTAGCTGGGATACAGGCTCACACCACAAAGCCCACCTAGTTTTTCGATTTTTAATAGACATGGGATCTCGCTTTGCTCAGGCTGGTCTCGAACTACTGTGCTCCTATTCATCTGTCTCGGCCTCCCAGAGTGTTAGGATTATAGGCATGAACCACCACGCACAGCCTGTATTGCAGCATCTTGAAAATTCATAAGTGGAATTAAGCACTCGCTGTAGGAAAGAGTGTATGAGCAAATTCTTATTGGAAGCTTCTGGAAATTTTAATTCTTTGGGTTACTAATTCACAAACAGGAGCCTACCATTTCTGAATTTTGCCTGTATGCATACAAACTGCTCCCATTTGCTAAATTCTCTAAATTCTTTCATTCGTCATTTTTTTACCTTTAGGCTCAACAAACTTTTTGGAAGGAAAAACAACGTAATATTACAGAGAAAAGATTTTACCAGATGAGCTCTCAATTGCATACACTGTCTTTAGAAGTGAATGAGATCAAGTGGCAAGGCTGCAGGTTACCAGGTGAGAACTCAGTTCCTCAGGTCCTGGGGAAGCCTGGATGGCAGAACATGGGCTCAGGGAGTGTGGGAAGAGGTGCTGGAGGTGATGCAGAACTTAACAGTTCCCTGGACATGGTCCTAGAGACGGGTTGTCTATTTTTGGAAGACAACACATTGCCGTAGGGGGAACACTAATTTCAATGTTGGTAGGTTTTCTTTGCAGACCAGATCTGTCATTCACGAGCTGTATAACTTTGAGCAAGCTGCCTAGCCTCCCCCTAGCTCACTTTCCTCATCTATAAAATTAGGATAATGACAACACATTCTCCACAGCATTATTAGAAGGATCAAGTGGGCTAAGGAACAGGAAAGTGTTTTTCAAATGGTGAAGCAGTTTCAAATGTAAGTTGTGATTATAACTGACCCTCAGTAAATGATCTTTTGATACTAATGGTCAGTGTCTTGTCCCTTTCTCCTTGCCCGAAACAGTGGATATGGGGCATCAATGCCACAGGGCTTTCTGCCACCACCTGCTTCTACCCATCTCAGAAGATCATTGGGGAAGTGGCTGCATGGGCTCCCCTCACCCTGCACCATTTTTCTAGGCTGTATTTTACAAGTTCAGTATTTTGTTCTCATAGAGAAGATGATATTGGAGTGACTAAGAGGAAAAAACACTGGGCCAAGTTTCAATGTGTGATTTCATTTTGTCATTATTTTGTTATTCATTAATTGAGCAAATATTACTCAGAGCTTCTGACATACCAGGCACTGCTATAACTGTGGAGATGAGTACTTTAATCTCCTTTCTCACATTACTAGGAACTGAGAGTCACTTAACCTCACATTGCATCAGTTGACTTAATTGTCCCCGGTGATCAGCCTTGTCTGTCTTCCTCATACAGTTTTTATGAGAATAACTTGGAGAGGGCTTGTAGACATAAAAGGGCTGAACATTTATGAGTTGCTAGTGTGTTATTACCATTTCCTGACTATTCACTGGCACTGGGCAGAGCTACTGTGCTCAGGTAGGATGGCCACAAAGGACAGCTGACCATAAAAAAAGAGGGAAACTAGTTTTGCCTTAAAGACATTTTGTGAAATTCCAATATCTAAACCCAGGATTCTCTCCTCATTGTGTCTGGTGTGAAGTTAAGATGCTGAAACTAGATGAACAAGTGCATTCAAGAGGAACAGAAGAAGGTGTGGGGAAAATGAGTGTAGCGACTGGTGAGGGTTTTGAACACACTGCCTCCCAGGAGAGGGCGGGCTGGGCAGGGTATGTCTGCTGACAACTCTGGGAGCCTTCATATGGGACAGCAATGAGGTATTAGTTTTGGTAGAATATTAGTTGGCATTTATACCACACATTATTTTCAAAATACTTGACAATGGTTAAGTAGATAATTATGTCCCTGTGAATTAGGTCAGCATTGTTATTTCTCTTTCACACCCACTAATCCCCTCTCTTCCTCAGCTATCTGAGGCCCTTAGTCATCAAGTCCGGCATTCAGCCATCAGTTACGCATGGCCCCATGAAACAATGTGTTGACCTTCAAGGGCAGATGTAGAAATAGGTAAACTTCCAGTCACTAGAGAGTCTAGTGTCTTCTCCTCTTCAATGCTAACCACAGTCTTATTGCTCAGATTTTAGCCAACAGAGGAACAAGTTATAATACTCTTGAAGTCACTGTCACTACCATCATGCCTCTACTTTGCTTTCCATAGAGATACACCAGTTATTTCATGATGTATGGACAATTAGAAACATTCTAAGATGTTCCTACTTAGAGAGTTGTGTTCTGGGGGCTTCTGCCACTTACAAGCTTGTTGAGTATGATGATTTCAACAAGCCATCCAAGATTTCTAAGCGTCAGAGTTCTAAAATACCTGGCTGGTTGTCCGCCCTCTCAAAACTATCATTCAGGGAAGAATGTATAGCCAAATCTGGTAAGATATTTTAGCCTTTTTGGCTAGCAAAGTTTTTGAGACATAAACCCAAAGATGTCAACTATGCAATGTCACCACCTCTTTTTTTTTGCTGGTGGGCATCACTAACTGATTGTAATGATCTTTCAATTCTTTTTTCTCTGAGTAAGGCCTCAGCTTCTGAATCCTTTTCAACACAAGTCTCTCAGCCACTACTACTGATTGACTAGAGTTGTTACAGACAAGGAAAACATTTGCTAAATTCAAATCTAAATCTCTTCTGTTGTTTATTTCCTGTTATCTTGAATAAGTTATATATACTCACAGCAAAATAATTTTTAGAAAGCGAACAGCTCCTCCTGGTCCTCTTGTCCTCTGCTTTATCTAACATGAAAATCTACTCTGGCTTATTTACTGACTATGATAAATACTCTCTCAGAAAAAGGAATTAAGAGACATCTCAAAATAATGTCGGATGGATTAAGAGGTGTGAAATTATGAATAAAGAAATCTCATTTCATTGTAACTTTTGACACTACCTTGGCTGAAAAAATCTAATCTTTTAGCTTATATCTCATGCCAGGTGAATTCTCTGTAAACAAAGAGGAGGAAAATGCTCCTCCAGGCACGGTGGCTCATGCCTGTAATCCTAGCACTCAGGGAGGCTGAGACAGGTAGATAGCTTGAGCTCAGGAGTTCGAGACCAGCTTGAGTAAGAGGGAGACCCTGTCTCTACTAAAAATAGAAAAAGCTAACCAGTTGTTGTGGCAATACTTATATAGTCCCTGCTACTCCAGATGGTAAGGCAAAAAGATTTCTTGAGCATAGGAGTTTGAGGTTGCTGTGAGCTATGATGCCCCTGTCCTCTAGCCTGGGGCAACAGAGGGAGACTTGGTCTCAGGAAAAAAAAGGAAAGAAAAAGAAAATGCGTTTGAGTCCAGTTGGGTGTGGGTCCTCCCACAGCTGATCCACGTTCACAGCATTAGCTTCTGTTTTCAGCCTATGGGTGCCTTTCCATTTTGATTTGAACAGTGAAGATTCATGGAAATACTATTGTTGTCACTAATACCTAGAATGATTGGAGAACTTTTGTTTTTTTCTCATGGGGTCATCTTTTGCAATGTTGTACTGGCAGGGTGAGTGGCTGAGAAAAATTTTCCTTTCCAGTGGAGACACAGGGTTAAGGATTTAAGCAGATGAAGCAAAGTCAGTGGATACTGTAAAGTCTGATCCATTTCTAGCTCATGAGTTAAGGGTGTATCAGATGAAAGTGATGGATCGCTGTGCTGGACTGTCCATAGCAAACTTGGTATTACCTACTCCCATCTGTAGTGCATTGGGCATTGTGCGTTTTAGAGGGGAAGATTCCCAGAATCTTCTTCTCGATATGGTTTCAAGTTAGAATTTGTCAATGACAGGCATTTGCATGTCATGTGGAAACAGGGAAAAGAAAAAAAAGTAACTATTTCTTGGAGATAGTTGCAGCCAGATTCATGGACAGAGAGATGAGTGGTTTGTAGTAACTTCTTGGGGAGTTCTGGAGACCACTTTGTTCCTGCTGAGAACAGAGAGATTTGGTATAAATGTCTCAGGTATGTTTGAGAGTTGAAATAGTTTTCCAGCGAGGTCTTAAAACTTTCCACTTTGGTAGTTCAGGTAAGATTGTCAGGGTCATCTTTCTCAGCCTGTGCTTCCAAGTTCTTCCAATAGCTCAGCTCTACTTAAGCTCTTTACACTTGAAGTAGTTAGAACAGCTTCTATTTCTTGATTGAACTGTAACAAATAGAGGGTTTTTAAACATATAAGTAGTTCTGGGATATTAGAACTTTATGGATGAAACTGTCAAACTGATTCTCCAATGTGATTATAATGGAAAGTGGTAACAACTTCAGTGACAGTGTGAAATGGTCAAGGATAGTCTGTGGTATGTGGTAGCAAAACAGTTATTTATACTATCACCTCTAATTTCCTGGTGTTAGGTACCTATAGTAGCCAAGTCTTTGGAGGCAAAGTAGTAATAGTAGTAATACTGATACAAATGTATGGTGGAATTAAGTCTGCATAGAATGCAGAGTAGGACTGGATACTTCTAAATGTGATGCAGAAGTTGGAAAAAGAAAGACAATGTCAAGGTTTTAAATTAGGTATTTAAGAAATGGGATAAATACTAGAGTCTATGACTTCAATTATTGTCTGGAGGAAATTTCTCATTTCTTGTAGTCACTGGGTCAGTATTTAGAAAACCCAACTAAAAATATAATCCCGAGGGTGGGTGAATTTATACTCAAATTGAATGTACGTACAGACTTATCAATTCTCTGATATTCACATTGGAGAATTAATCAGGGGAGTGTGGTGCCTTGGAAATCAGAGGAGAAACTGGGCCAGATTTCAATTAATTTGAGTACCTTGAACACTCCAAACCCCTCAGGCTTCCCTTGCCAAGAGAAGCAGAGTTGTTTCTTTTTCTGCCTCATTACCCAGTAATAATCTAAATTTCATTCACCTTGCAGTGGAATGAAGATTCTCTTTAAGACCTACCCACTACCTTTCATTGCTTTCTGACCCATTATCAGACTCAAATCCTGTTAAAGCCCAAGAGGGTAAGATAAAGCATAAGTTCTGATTACAGAAAAAGTTCTATGCACATAAGAAGAATTGCAATAAGTTGCTAATTTGTATTGGTTTGTGTATGGGAATAGATTATAGGCATTAGCCTAGGGAGTCAATCATCTTGATTTGAAGTTGAGTAACTACTATAGAAAGTCATGGTTTCTTACTCAATTCTCAGACCTAGCTTCACAGATTTCAAGATTTTTAAGTGAAGAGGAAGTTTGAAGAACTTGAAGAAGGACTCTGCTCTACTGCTGATGTTTATACTATGAATCTTCCTACTGTTTTTCCTCCAATTGACTTGTGGTCATTAATAAAGATGACTTTGCATTGAGGAATACCAAGAATTCTGAGTGATTGCTGCACATCTGAATTGACGCTAATTCTAGGCAATTCCAAATGCCAATTTATTCTACAAATGTAGAATAGAAGCTTTCAAAGATCAAGTAATAAATGGGATTTTGGCCCAAGTTCTATTTCAAAATGGGTTTAGTGATTCCCCAAACAACAGTAGTTATTTTTCCAGTTCTTGAATAAATAGTTGGAATAGATGCATTTAGAAATGGCAAAACGTTCCATGTTGGTTTCTTGATCTGTGAAATCTGTGAAAAAATACCTGCAATGATAAGAAGAACCAAGGAATAGTTTATTCCTATCACACGAAAACTAAAATCAATATACCAAACTAGGGAGAATTTAAGATTAGAGATATAATCAAAGATTTGAAGCATGCCTATCTAGATGTCTAAAAGACAGAATTTGGAGAATAAAAATAAGTTTTTGTGAGTGTAAGCAGGTGGCAGCTGCTGTTGCAGATGTAGTTATTGTTTGTATTGTTTTATTAGTGAACAAATTAATGAAATTTCTGATGCCCAGTATTCATCTGTTGCCCTGGTGATTGTATCTTTAAACAATTTTTTAAAAAATCTATCACCATTTTTTTGTATCTAGCAAAAAAAAAAAAATCCTGTGAATAGTGTCCTTTTTCTTGGCCATGCATAGCAATATGCATCACTGTCTTAACACAGATTGTATCAACTCACTGTCACAATTTATTCCACAGAGACCTTGATTGTCTCACCATTGCACAGGGGCATGATGCTAACCCATAACACTCATTACATCAAGCTACTTCAAAATGATGATCATGACATAGAAAATGCCCTAGATGCCTTGGTAAGTAACAGGAATGCCAGAAGTTGGAAAATCAATCCCATAAAAGTTCAGGTATTAATCACTTATCTTAAGAAAGCTTTTAGGTGTCTAATAATCTGGGGAATGTTGAAATTTCCCTGCCAAGTTGAAGAACAAATTGGTGCATCTTGTACCTACGACTTTTAAGAAAGGGGCTCTACACCTGGGACCTCTGTGAATTCTAGAAGCAACATATGCTGCGTAAGTGCCTGCTTACCTGACTCATTTATCTGCTGCCGGTTTTGAATTGGGCCCAGATAAATCTAAGGCTCCATAGCAGGCATAAGCTTCTTGCTTCTCAAGCTAAAGGATTGAGCAGATCTAGTGGTGCTAAAGTGTCCTGCACTGATAGGGAAAGCTGTGTAATTCCAATAGGAGAATTACAGATCAAATTCTTACTGGTTTTGGGCAAAACTATACTTATTTTTGCTGATAGTTATGGCTCTTTTGCAAAGCAGCTTCTGCTTTCTACAGGGCTCTGATAGACATGAATACTTACCTATCAGATACCAAGTTGCGATGTGACATGAACTGTTCACCTTTATCTGGTTGCTATAATGACCCACAAGTCATGAATCTGGAAATACTCAATGTTTTCTCATTTCATGGAAGTTGGATATGCAAGTTTACACTTGAGAAGTTTCCAGATACAGAATTGAGGTATTTGGGCATATAACTGACTATATGTCAGTTACTGATACTGAAAAACAAGCCACCCCAAATTTAATGGCTTAAAATGTAACCATTAATCTATTTTACAATTTTTTCAATTTATGGATCCTTAAGTCTTCTAGTCTGGGCCAGCTTCAGTGACCTTTGCTGGGTTTGCTCAGGTGTCTTCTGTGACCTGGAAGGTGAACTTATATATAGCTGGATGATTTGGGATAGTCCCACTCACATGTGTGAATGTTGACAGGCTGTCATCTGGGGCAATGAAAGTGATTGGACTATGTGTCTATTATAATTCAGAAGGCTAGCCCAGGCTTTTGTGTGATATTTCAGAGTTTTAAGAAATGCAAGAGTAGAAGCTACAAGGATTCTCGAGGCCTATGTTCAGAACAGAACTGGTTACTTCTACTAATTCTATTCAATAGCAGAAGTAATAAGAACTACTCGGATTCAAGAGATGGAAAAATGAGTTCTACTTTTTAATGGCAAGAGCTTCAATGTGTCATTGCCAATTTTAATAATATATGCAGACTTCCAAGGCACTATTGCCACTTATTGACACCTCTTGCTCAACCAGCACATAAGGTTTTATGGGCAGTTATCTATCACCAGCTGAGTAAAGGAAAAGTCATGAACCCCTCTTCATGAAGTGAATGGCTGAATAGAATGGCTCCACACTGTAGGAGTGTGGAGAAATTCTCCAAGTGGGCAGAATTTTGAACATTGCACTTCTTTGTTCAAATTTCCCAAAGGAAAGATGGCTAGGAGCACACACTTGTTCAGGGATAATTAGGCTAGGGTGCTCATGAACTTAGTAGGGCAAAGTTAGAACTATGGTGATAAGAGAGTTTGGGAAGAAATTTGTGGAAGGGTCTCACAAAATGAGTAGAGAATATGGGGATATTTATGTCCCACTTAAATGTTCATCAAAGAGCTGATCTGGGTCCTAAAGGTCAGGTGGATAATAAAACTTGTGCTGTTTATGTCACTGAGCCTCCTTCCCCAGATACTCCATCCATTGCTTAATGGTTTCATGACCACAATGGGGCCATGATGGCAGTGGTGGGAGTTATATTGAATCAAAACAACACTGGTTTTGTTCATTATGGCTGATCTGGCAACGGTACAGCTGAGCGCCAAACTAGCCTACAGAAAGGACAACAATGAAACCGTTATATGCCATTCTCTAGGAGAAGAAATAGTCACTTGGTAGTGATTATATTGAGTCATTTCCATTATAGAAACAGAAACAATTTATCTTTACTGAAATAGATATAGGTTTGATTTGTATTTGTTTTCCATGCCTTCAGTGATAGCTCCAAATCACCCTTTGGCCTTATAGTCACAGAATTCCTTGCCAGGTAAAGATTCACGACCTACTGAGTTGCTTACTGAGGGCAAAGAAAACATTGAATGTGTGGTGTAGAAAGGAACTCAGCATCATCAGTTGCAAAAGTAAGAACTTCATCATTATTTTCTTTCTTGCTTTTTCTGTGCTTTACATTTTTACCAGCACCCCCCCACCTTCCCATCTCCTATTCTAATAAAAGGTGCGTTCATTGTAAATGACCCTACAACTCAGAGTTTAAGTTATACTATATCAAATGAAATTGGTTTTGAATTTAAAAATGAAGGGGATTGGCAAAAGATAAAATAATATACCAAGGCTTTCTGTCTACTTTTTGGGCAGAAAGTGACCCAAAAAAGAAAATCTATGATCAGACAGAATCGGTTATCAAATTGAATAATTCAAATGACATGAGACAGACAACGGCTTATTTTCCCAGGGAGAAAGTTGTTCAATAGTTTATAAGCAAAACCTGTACAGGGCACATGAAGCATTTCAAAAACTGCTACAGGTGGGAATGCCTTGGTTTTCCTATTTGCCATAGCAACACTCTATATATTGAGGCAAACTGTTTCAAAGTGGAAATTGAATTCCTTGTCTGTGAAGTATACTATTGGTACATTCTACACGAATGAATTATTTCTTTGGGGCTAAGGTAGCAGCTTGGAGGCTCTGCGTGATCTGAAGCTCATGCTTAGCATATAGCTTGGCCTGATCAAGGTCTGTGAGGTCAGAGGGTGCTCCCAGAGAAACTGGGAAGTTGGAGATTCCCTGTACACTTCACATGTGAATATAGGAGAGAGATTAAAAGGAGGAGGATAGTCAAGACATAAAATATGAAGAAAGTATCACTGCTATTCAGGCAAGAACTCGGGTCTAAAAGGTCGGAAGAGTCACCAGAACATCTTCAGTACGTAGGAGATATTGGAACTGAGTTGATATCCTTGGTTGAATTTATTTCCTTCATTTGTTCATTCATTCTTTCAGCAATTCACTGTATCCTGGGTACTGAACTTACTACTGTGAATATAACTTGGAGTAAACCACAGTGTTTGCTGCACCATCTGTTGGGAGAAACTGAAGAGAAATAGACACATTATCCTGAACATAGGCCTCGATAAGCACTTACAGCGGATGTCTGAGCAGGGTGCCGTGGAAGCTCCCAGGCTGCGTGGGTGGGCCAGGAGGCACAGGTGTGAGCATTTGCCAGCAGAGGCAACAATGGAGCCCCAGGTGTTCACGCTCCTGCTTAAGGTTGGGGGCCAAAGAGAGGTCTTCTGGGATTTTCTTTTGGTAGGTAATTAATATATGTTTCAAGTTAAATGCCAAGAGCATGAAAAGACCTCACAGGTGTTAAGTGTTATTATAACATATTAAGATAATGAGAGCTCATCTTGCTCTGCCTAGCTTAGTGGTTATTTTCAACACTGCCTGTAGGTAGGAATCCCCTGGGGGGCTTTGAAAAATGCTGGTACCCAGGCCCTGTCTCTTGAGTTTGGATTTAATTGACTGGGGTGAAGCTTGAACAGGAGCAGAAAGTTGAAAAAGCTCCCCAGGTGATCTAATGTACAGCCACAGCCAGGGTTGAAATCCAATAGGAGCAACTCAAAGCACTCTTTTCTCTTTATCCTTATCCTGATAGTTCCCTGGGAGTCAGCTGAATTCCTACACCCTCTATGAAGTCTTCCCTGCAAGTTCCAATTCATTCAGTCACACCAGGGCTAGTTAATGATTTTTCTCTGATCCAACCACTCCCCATTGTGGACCTTTACTTACTCAGTGACTCCCTCCATTATTTAAGGTCTAATTCTTATAATGATTTCCTTATTCCGTGATAACACTTCTTCCATGACGGAACTCTGATTAATACAACTCCATGCTCTCCCCAAACTCCCTCAATGCACATCAACCCTATGGGCCCTAGAAGGAAAGAGTTTATTGTGGTGGCCACAATTCCTATACATGCCAGAAAGAGAAATTTCTGTAATTTTTGGTGTCCAGATCTGAGAACTGTCCCTCAGTGAGTGCCAGCAATAGGTGAAGAGAGGTATTGCTTTGCAACAAAAAGAAATTGGAGGCATCCCTTCCTTTATGGAGGGCTTGGATTGAGACACCCTGGCCTCAGGGATGGATGTAAAAGCCGCTGAGCCCATAAGACTGTCAGCGACTCTATACGTGAATTAAAGCTTGGAACAGTAGGTGGGGAAGCCAAGTTCCAGGCCTGTGTATGTGTGACCAAGCCACTCAAACAGAGAACATTGCTTTAGAAGAGTGACTGCAAATGTGGATGGCAAGAGACTAGAAAGGACAACATTGCAACTTAAAATATAATTCGAGGTGCTCCAAAGCCATAGGAAGACCTACTGCAGGGCAGATAGCGCATTACTTTTCAGGTTACTGAGGATTTCAAGGGCATTCTCCCAGCCAGAGGAGGCGATGGGAAGTTCATCTTCTGGGAGGATACCAACAGTTGAGGTTTTGAGAGGGTCTGGGTTTCACGACTGTCTCTGGCAGTGACAACCAAAATCTACTTTGGATTGGTAGTCTGAAGAGCTTAGGGCCATTCGGCATCCCTCCCAGATGGAGGTCAGATGGGCAAGATGTAGAAGCGATTATATCTGTGACTGATCTCTTAGTCCATTCAGTCTGTTATTAATGAAATACCTTCAACTGGGTATTTTAGAAATAATATAAACTTATTGCTTATGGTTATATATGTTGGGAGGTCCAAGGTCAGCCTGCAGGCAGATTGGCTATCTGGTGTCAGCTCACTCTGTACCTCAAAGATGACACCTTCTTGCTTCATCCTCACAAGGTGGGAGAGATAGACAAGCTCCCTCAGGCCTCTTTTATAAGGAAACTGACCCCATTAGTCACCTCCCAAGGGCCCCGCCACTTAACACAGCCACCTCCCGAGGAGGGTTCAACATATAAATTTTGAGTGGACACAAACATTTGGACCATAGCAACTGGACTTTATTTTAGTTAGTAAAATAGACTTTTATTTCCTTAACAAAAGTGTTTATATACTTTTCTTTTTTAATTTTTTTTCATGAAAAAGTTCTAAGTGAGGTTTTCCAGCCTTAATCAGGTTAGACTGATGAGGAACATTTATTTTGACAACTTCAGGCCAGAGAGTGTATGGGGACCTGATTCCTCCCTGAAATTCTGGAAAATAAGCATTATCTTTTCTCCTGAGTGCTGGTGGGCAGCCCAGCATCAGCCACTTGCTCGTGGAGGGATACATAGTCTGACTCCTTCCCACCTTGTGTGATCCTCACAGCTTCTCTTTTTCTACTTTCCTTAGCAACCTCTTAACGTAAAACTCTCTCTTCTCCCTCTTCCAGCAAGAAGAACCAAATGTCATTTTCATTTCAAAGGATCTGAAGGATTAGCCTGAGGTCTCAAACAAAGTGCTGACCCCATCCAAGAACCCTGCTGCCTCCTTAAATTATCCCCTAACCCCAAATGAACCCAGTCCTCCAGGCAGCTGGCTAGGTGCAGGGGGCAGCTGGGTGAGCCCAGCAGCTGCACCTGGAGGGGTAAAACTACCCTGTGTTAATCACACCTTCCTCTACCACAGGCCCTGAAACTCCTAACTTTTGTGCTTCTTCTTAATTTACACATAAATAACGGAGGGAAATGCTTTGATTCCCTTAAGCTGTCAGTGGAAATTATGTTTTAACTAGAAGGTTGAAGCTTCCAGGTCTCCTTAAGAAGCTAATGAGCTTCCTGAGATACTTGAGGGTGGAGGCTTTCTAGGTGGGTTCTGCCAGGACACCCTGTGCCCAAGGCTGCTGTGGGTGGTGCAGAGCTCTGTTCCTACCCTAGGGTGGCTAGGGTGGCTACCTGTTTGGCCCTTTTGATTTATATAGGGTATGGAGAAACTGTTCCTCTTATTCAACTGTTGTGGTGCCACCACGAGCAGGTGGCACCACAACACCTCCAGCCTACAAGGTCCCTAGATAATTCTATCACATTCTTAGTGATATGAAAACTAGGAGGCCAGCAATGCTGATCTCTGGTGCATTCTCATCTGAGCTCACAGAGGGAAAATCTTCATAGGAGATGGAATTTGAGAAGCCAAAAATAAGACGTGGCAGATGTTGGAAAGTAGAACCTGGGCAAGGTACCAAAACTTGTCTCCAAAGCAAAAATTGAGGGTGGGAGCTCAATCAAGCTCAGACACTGTTGAATAGAATAGGAGACCTCTACTCTAATTAGAATGGGCATTTCAGGGATCACAGGGCCAGAAGTAGACTCAAATTTACAAGTAGAGAGCTAAAGTCATGGGAAGTAGGTTTGGCCATCTCCTAAACTGTTCTTTTGGTGACTGTTCCCTAAGGAAGGCCTCCTCTGAGAGCTGAACTCTCTAATACCTTGTGGAGACATCTTTGTTAGTCTTTAAGGACCAGTTAACTGATTAAATCTTCCACTCACAGAATGTTTTTTACACATCATTTCCTACTCTGATTTTTTTCTCTCCCCAGTAATGGACTGCTACTAACACTGCTTTTGCTTGATTATCTTTGAAGCCAATTTTCACACATCTTCTCCCCTTCCCACCAGTTAATATTCATTTTTGACCTGTCACTTAGTGAGTGGTGCACCAGTTAGCCCAGGGCTCAGAGCTGACCCTAAAAGAGTCGCACAGAGCTCACTAAATAGTGTTCAGGGCAGGTAATGATTTGCTATTTCTCCTTTACGTGAGTTTTAATTGAAAATTTACTTCCTCACTAATCTCTTCAAATGAAGAGATTCCCCACCCATTTTGTCAGCTCTCAAATAGCATCCGATGGGTATTTTCTATCTACCTACTAGTCCAAGGACAAAACTGAAGTAAAGAACAGAGCTGCACACTCAGTTTAAAGAACTTTTCCCGGGCCAATGGGATCCAAGGCAGTTGGCAGCTACCAAATCTGTTTGCAGACAGTGATGAAAGTTGAGATTAGTCTAGCTGTAGGATTGGATACAGCCTTTGGGTTGCTTTGCCAAATATGGGGTAAAATGACTTTGGCTGCTGTAAACTCCTGCTTCAATGGAGACAGGAGAAGCCTCTCTTTTTTTTTTTCATCTTCTCTGAACTCCTAGGGCCTAACAGTGAGTGTTTGGCTTAGAAAGGAATTCAGTACCTTTTTATCATGGTTTTAATGTCAATCCCACTGCCACATGGGAAGACTTCTTAGTTCAAGGGGCAGCCACAAGCAGAGAATCCTCTGTGTTGAGCAATCTGTGTGTTTTTCTGCTGGGTCTTTTTTGGGGAGTGGGGATCCTTGAGATAATTTTGAAGGAGGCAACGTTTGTGTTTTTAGCTTATCTCTCCACTTTTCACTTTATTTTCTCCTTATAAGTGACCCATATATCATTTTTGTGGTCTTAGGCTGTCCTTCCTTCTAAAAGAAAGTAATCTGATAATCCAACCTATATTAAGTATTCAGAACTGAATATGTTATTCCTTTGAGGGCAATTTAGATTTTAAAAGAGGTTATAGGAAGAAGGCAACACTTAAATCATGTTTGTCTTACATGCAAGAACATTCTTTGACCCAGAATATAAATATAAGTTCCCATAAGCCAAGAAAATTTTGACTGCTATGAAAATTCAGCCTTTTCTTGATTAAACATTAGTTCACTGAAGCGTCAATTTATTTTGTTGGTATCATTGCTAAAGCAATAATGGCCTCTGTGGATTATCTTCTTTCTTGATAAGACAGAGGATCATAGAATTTTGGTGGGATGATGGGGTGGGAAGGGAAGATTTGTGAAGCAATAAAGCAGCATGCAGGGAAGTCCAGAAGATGGGCATGCACTTTTTTTTATGGTCATTGGTCATCACAGCTGACTGGTGGCCAAAGTGTGCTCACCTGTCAACTCCTTTAAGACCTTGAAGTCTTTAATCCTTTTTGTTAGATGTCAAAAGGTAGAAAGGTGCTACAAAAAAAAAAAAAGGCCAATTACAGTTTATAGTAGAGATTTATTAAGAACACCTGCAAGCAATTGGGCTGCCGCCATTTTCCATTTTCTGCAGCCCCAAGATAGAGCCCTTTTTAATAGCAATTCAGAGTGTGGTGCACATGTAACCAAGGACGTGGCAGGAGTGTCAGTCACAGCTCAATGACTTGGGGTGTGGTATAAGAGATCCACAGGTCATTTTTCTGGAAATCTTGTACAAAGTTTAAGTGTTATCTACCAGAAATCTTCTGTAACCTGGAAGGACTGTTTTAATGGAACCAGGAAAGCAAGGACAGTTCTATTCTTTGCTTAATCAATGTCTAGACCCACTGGAGCCAGGGAAATACTAACACTATGTAGATATCTATGCTGTTTCAAAGAAAAAATTATAAGCATAACTGTCATGACACTCTATAGAGTATAATAATTCTGTTGGAAGGTCAATATTAGTACGAGCATTTGTGGCAATATTATAAGGTAGATTGTTTTTGCTGTCTCTCACATAGAATATCGATGGGGCACATGCCCCCATTTGAAAGGTATACTATGCTCATTGTTAAAAAGCAAAAATGTTCTCAGTGTAAACATGTATTCCCGGAACAGAGAAGTTTGTTGAGAGAATCTTTTCTGTCAATAACACATAGCACAATGGTGGTTGACATTTTGCGTAGCAGGAAGACAGAACCCCATGGATGTGTGTGACATGGTACATAAACACATGAATATTGAGAATGCCCTTGATTTGTACATCTACAAATACTTGGATATTCTTAGGTGATCATATGTCAAGATACACTAGCTGTGTAATCTATCTCATTATTACAAGAAAAGTTGTAATAATGTCTTATGATGATAAAATGAGTCCTTTAAAAAGGTATGAATTTCCCTATTTAACAACCAATATTCTTCCTCTGAATTTTTTACCTATAAGAAATTTTCTTCCTATACCCCCCAATTTTTTAAGTAAAATTTCCTTGAAGTATATGATATACATAAAGTACTCAAATCACAAAATGAACATGCACTTGTCATCAGATTCCAGTTCAAGCCCAAGAATTTTATGTGCACATGAGCAACATCTCTCACGCCTCCCAGTCACAATCCAACGAAGATCATGGCATTGACTTCCAGTATCATAGACTGATTTTACCTGGTTTTGAATGTTATATAAATAGCATCCTTATCTTTCATTTTATATTTTTGAATTTGCATTTAAATGTATACAAAATATCTATTCTTTCACTCTGTGTTATAAGATTCATCCACAGAGCTGGGTATAGATTTACTTCAATTATGTTCGTTACCATATAGTTTACCACTAAGTGAGCATATATCATACTGTGTATACTTATCTTCTTGTTGATAAACTTTGTGGGTTTTATTATTTTTGGCTATTATCAGCAGCATTGCTAAGGATATTATTGCACATGTCTTTTCATAAACATAATATTCATACTTCACTGACTATATCTGGAGTGAAAACAGTGGGTTATAAGATTTAGCTCTAGCAAATAGAATTTTCTCACATGTCTATTAATAATTCCCATGTGTAGTAGTAGACTATGAGAGTTTCAGTCATTGTCAACCTGTAATTGGTGTTATTCTCTGTACTGATTCTTTTTAGCCATTGTGTGTTGTTATATCTTATTTTGGCTTTAATTTGCATTACCCTGATTATCTAATGATTGAGTGCTTTAATAATGTTAATTGGACGTTTAGATTTCATGAAGTTTCTCTTCAAATATTTTGCTCATTTTCCTACTGTCTTTGTCATTGACACAAAGAAGCTCTTTATATATGCTGAGTGTGAGTTTTTTTGGGATTCTAGTATTGCAAGTATCTTCTTACTCTCCTCATATTACCTTTAACTCTTAATGCCTTCTTTTCATAAACAAAATTCTTAAATTGAATTTATTAAAACCCAGTTTATCAGTAGTTTTTAGCACTTTTTATATTGTGTTTAAGAAATCTTTGTTACCTCAAGGCTGTAAAAATATTCCCCTATGATTTCCTTTAAAGTAATTACTAATTTTCCTTCAACATTTAGATCTAGAGTTCATCTGGAATTGATTTTTTATGTACAATGTACTTTTCGTTCATAGGCACCGTTTATTGAAAAACTCTATCTCCTTTCCAAGATACTACTACTTTGTCATAAATTAAGGGATATTATAGGTAGGTCAGTTTCTGGATTCTCCATTCTGTTCTGCTCCTTTATGTCTATTTTGTTACCCCCTTGCCAATAGCACACTTTCGTAAGTACTATAACATTACACAAAGTTTTGCCATCTGGAAGTATAAAACCTTTAGTTGAAGTCCAAGAAGAGGATTTACACTTTTGTAAGATTGCCTGAGCCACTTTTAGCCCTTTGTATGACCATATAAGTATAAGTTAGGTACCCACACACACAACCATATTCATCCATGTTGGGATTTATGGTGAGATTGCCTCAAGTTTCTACATTTTAGGAGAATTAAAATCTTTACAACATTAAGTATTTCAATTTGTGGTCGTGGTATAGTCTTAAATTTATTTCTTTTTTCTTTTTTTTTCTCAATAATGTGTTGTGGCTTTCAGGATTCATGTTTTAAACATGCTTTGTTAGGTTTATTCCTAGATATTTGATATTTTTGATGCTATAATAAATTTTAAGTGTTATATTTAGATATTTTTATTTGCTTCCTGCTAGTTTGTAGAAGGATAGTGGATGATCCCTTCAAGTATTGTTTTGACCACCCTCTTATCTTTCTTCTTCTGTCTATAACTATATTTGTTTTTAATGTGTTCATTTGCTTCTATGCATTTTAATATATCTTCCATTTTTTATTTTCTATACTTCAAGTTCAATGATATCTATCTACATCTATACCATCTTCATACATTTATATCTATCTAATGCTGTCTTATTTGTGCAGTAATTTAACTCGTGGATTCTTATTGCCAGGCAATTTATTTTTAAGTTCTGGAATTGCTATTGATTCTTTATTTTTTTTTTCCTAATAAGTTCTGCTGAACTTTTCTATTATAAACTAGTTTTTTCCACATCTTTAACTAGTTAAAAACATATTTATCCTTTTAACATCATTTTTACTTTTCCCAAAGGCATTATCTAGATTATCAGCTATTTTATTATTATTGCATGTTTTTATTTTTCTTTTCAATTATATCCATCTTTTTCTTGGCATGTCTAAGAAGTTTTGACTGAATGCCTAATACTGCATGTAAAATTTGTTAGTGATTTCACACCACATCTTTCTTCTGAGATTCACCATTTTCTCTGCTGGGCAGATTCAGTAGTAGCTAGTCATCTTTATCTCAGTCAGGAACTGAGTTCAGTTGAGTCTAAGTTGCAGTTTTTGGAAGGCTCAATCAGCTCTGTAGCATTCCTATCCTTGGGTATATCCTTGGAGAATGTTCAACTGAATGGGGTTCACTGAGCCCTAATCTTTCTGTCCTTAGCACTGCCATATTATTAATAGCTCTACGTTTCAATGGCTTCTGATTTCCCTTTAATTTTCCATCCTGTGTAGCTTCAGAATGTGGCAAGTATTTTAAGGAAGAACCCAAACATGTGTATGGACTTTTTCAAATCTCCTCTATAATCGCCTGAGTGCTATGAGTCTACCAAATCTGCCTGTTACCTATTCCCTGGTAGTGGTCTTATGGCAGGAAAACCTGGCCTAAAGATTTCTCTTTTTCTGTTTCCAAACTCAGCTGCTGTTTGTAGAGAAAGAAGGGCTGCAGATCATGGGTTCATTTCTCTGTAGTTCTCACTCGTTGTAACCTTGGTTCATCTAATCGCCATTGCTTCAACAGTTCCTAATGCTTTTAAACATATGCCTTTAATATTTTATATACGCTTTTAGTTTTTCTCAGACACCCTACAAGCTTTTCTGTCTTTCTTGGAAAGAGTCCCTCTTGCTCTTAAATAAATGTTGCTCACTAAATTTTGCTCACTCAGTAGTTAGTACTAGTTTACCTATTTTCATTCTTCAGTTTCTTCTTCTATTGACATTTATAATTTATGCTTCGAAATGTGCAGGTTAATTCACCTGTATCATGAATTTCCTTGAGTACCTCAGCATTCAGTCTGATCAGTCTTCTTACAAACCTTCTCTCAGCTTTCTTTTTTTATTTGTTTATACTATATAATTTCATTCTTTATTTTTCCTAATCTATTTCTTTTTTCAGACAGGGTCTTGCTCTGTCACCTGGGATATAGTGAAAGGGCATCTGTCAAACTCCTAGGTTCCAGTGATACTGCTGCCTCAGCTTCCTAAATATCTGGGGTCAAAGGTATAACATCATTTTTCTATTTTTTGGTAGAGATGGAGTCTTGCTCTGGTTCGGTATGGTCTTGAACTCCTGACCTCAACCAATCCTCTTGTCTCAGTCTCCAGAGTGCTAGGATTATAGGCAGGAGCCACTGTGCTTGGCCTTTTGATATTCTTTAAATTATAAATTAATTTGTGTCAGACAGAGTATGCTAGACATATTTGAGATACTTCATATTTTACAGCATATCATTTGTCTTTAATAGGAAGTAAAGACTTTATTCATATGTAAAAAATAAATTTTATGGTTGTGTAATCTTCCAGATCTGATGTTCTTCCTTCATTTGAAAGTGGCAAAGAGAGTTAATAATTGCAAATTGTCTTCCTTCAAAAGGGATTGGACTTAGAATGACAAATGAAAGAAACGCAGACAAATCTGAATGTTGTATGTGCTCTTTAAAAACAAATAGGAAGAGGCTGTTTGCTATTTATAACCTCTATGATCTTATGTCATATTTTTTGTTTTCATTGAGCTCATAATGACTTCTCTGGTATCCTTAAACTACTATAGTAATTTTTTTCTCTAAGATGAAATACAGGTTCCAGAAGGAAGCCTATGGCTGGTCAAACATGGTTTTGCCATCTCATTTACAGATGACAAAACTTACTGAGAAAAATTTACTTTCCAAAAAGAAATATGGTATGTTGATAGCAAGTGAGGTAAAATTCACCCTCGTCTATACACTTCTCTCACATTTCAGTGTTTTCAAATTGAGCATTCTTACTTTTATTTGAAGTGATCTAATAAACCTGACAGGTGAAGCTTAGTAGTGACACAGAGGCACGTTCTAGAATCTTGCACATCTGCCTCTGACAGAGTAAGATGGTCCCCTTGTCAGGCGTTTCTTCTCATAAAGTCTTTTGTTTTTTGTTCGTCTTTGCTTTTTCACTAGTTCTCACTAGGTGTATAAGTTTGTGTGTGTGTAAAATAATCTCTGCATGGAATGTAATTTGGCTAATTGTATTAGAAGTGAAGAGAAAGAGACCTAATAACATAATGAGTTTTTAGAAAAGAGCAATTTGAATACATTTGAATAGAATGTCTTAGAACTACGGGACCATTAATGAGCTGAAGGGTATAATTTTGAAATTTTCAGTCATAGTTTGCAGCATGTTAAATGGAAAATTATGTGCTATTCTGGTATTCTACAATTTGGGGTTTCATATTTCTTTTGATTTTAAGTGGTCTTTACTTCAAGTTAACTTCTGTTGTCTTTCTGGATGTTCCGTTTCTCCTAAAAGATTGCTAGCTCTTAGCAGGTGAAGAGCAGATTGCATTTCCCCCCACCCTTCTGCCTTTGGTGTTAAGTTCAAATTTATAATAGGATATTTGTTCATCTTTTCTGGATGAAGAAGTCCTCAGTGATTTTTATAAATACAGTAGAATTTCTATAAGTTGACCACCCCAGAGTCTGTAACAAACTGGTCAACATACAGAGGTGGGCAACACAAAGAACTAGGCCTACTGTATTCTTATGTACATATGGTGCATGTTGGCCTATGAAAATTAGATCACCTTAGGGAAAATTACCTCCCTTAGGTAAACATAGGGAGGTAATCAACAGTCTGTCTGCCTTTGAGGTACAGGGAAGATTAAATTTGCTATCTCCTTATAGTTGAGTGGCGACATAAGACAAAATCTGGCTAATGGGTTGTGGAGGACAGGGCGTAAGTCACTTCCAGGGGAAGCATTTAATTACCAATGAGAACCATCATAGCACTCTTTCCTAATGTTACAAGGACCATCAACACCAAGTCAGCATGGAGGCTTAAGTGAACATTCAGCAGCATAAGTGAGCATGACCTCAGCTCAGATAAGAAGGACAAACAAATCCTTGTTACTTTAAAATACTGAGATTTTTGATGTGTCTGTTATCGTATTTTTTGCGGACCCACCTTGACTGACACACTGACTAACTGGCTGGTTGCTTCTGAGGTTTCAGTGGCCAAACTGCTCCTGGAACAAAGCAGACATGCAGGGACAACTGCATCACTGGGTCATTTTACCTGGCTAACCAGGTAGCAGGGATATTTGGTACCTCTGTCTCCTGACTGAAGGTGGAGAGAACACGGTTCCACCCTCACTAAATGCATCTGGACAGACATGGGGCTGTGAACACATGGAACATGTGAATCTGTCTTTAGTCCCTCCTCAACTGTGTGCCTTAGGGTGTCTGAGGGTATTCATTATACCATGAATTTAACAGCAAGTGTGACTGGTGATACAAAACCTGATGAAATGTTCCATGGAACCATATATTTTAATTTAGTCCGCTGGCTCCAGGTAGGCTTTCTGGAGGCTATTTATGAACTTCATATTTCTCCTCTGTGTGTGGAACAATACCTTCCCTCACTACATTCTGTGCTTTCACATTCTATGGGATGAGCACATTGTCTTGTCTTGTCTTTTCATTCTTTCTCTTTCTTTCTTTCTCCTTCCTTCCTTCCTTTCTTTCTTTTTTCTTTCTTTTCCCTTCCTTCCTTCCTTCTTTCCTTCCTTCCTTTCTTTTCTCTCCTTCCTCCCTCCCTCCCTCCTTCCTTCCTTCTTTCCTTCTTTCCTTTCTTTTCTCTCCTTCCTTCCTCCCTCCTTCCTTCCTTCTTTTCTTCCTTCCTTTCTCCCTCCCTCCCTCCTTCCTTCCTTCCTTTCTTTTCTCTCCTTCCTTCCTTCTTTTCTTTCCTTCTTTCCTTCCTCCCTCCCTCCTTCCTTCCTTCCTTCCTTCCTTTCTTCTTTCCTTCCATCCTTCCATCCTTTGACAAGAGTCTCTCTCTGTCACACCAGGTAGAGTGCCATGATGTCATCATAGTTCACAGTAACTTCAAAGGCAGGAGGAATCCTCCTATCTGAGTCTCCCTGAATCCTCCTATCTGGGACTTCAGGCACCCACCAGGATGCCTGGTTAGTTTTTCTGTATTCAGAGATAGGGTGTCACTCTTGCTCAGGCTGGTCTTGAACTCCTGAGCTCAAGCAATCCACCCACCTGGGCCTCCCAGAGTGCTGGGATGACAGGTGTGAGCCACCATGCCCTGCTAAGTCAGTACATATTCCAATAAAGAAGTACTCAATTTACAAGAAGCTTATTATGATAGTGACTTTCTTGGTCACATCTTCTCTTAATTCTAGGGTGTTTAACGTTATCATACCTCACCATGTCTTAACCTCTTCAGTTACCTCTTCAGCTTGGTAACAGGCCATCTCTAGGGCTTTGTTTAAACCCAAAGATTTCCCAATTATCATGTCTTTTTGGATTGAGGCCACACAGTAGGGCCACAGTGGGTGATTCCCCACATGGTGATAAGGCCGTGCAAGTCTACAAGGTCTTTTCTGGAGATATTCCTAGGAGTTCTCTCATAAAGAAAAACATGTTAGTGAAATATAAGCAACTCCAGAGGGGAGACATGCAGCACAAACATCTAAACTTTGCACAGGAGAGAAGGAAACATGCTATTTTTAAGGTTCCTGTTATCAGTTGTCAGTTTTCTTGGTTAAAGTCAAGGAAATCTGAGGCCAACTAAGAAAAACTGTGTGTTGCTTGCTTAGCAGATACTATTTCGTGTTTTTGTGTTCATTCCATACTTTACTGAGAAACAAAAAAATATTTGCAGAATGGCTAGGCCCTGTGGAGAACACACATGAGTTAGAAACCATTTTAAAATTGCAACTTTTATAATTTACTATTCACTTGTTCATACAAGTATTTCTCAATTTATGCACTAAGCAAATAAATATAGAGAAAAACACATGATGTTTGATGGAAACCATGAAAATGCCAAATTTATGATAGTAACCAAAATAATTAGGAATGCTAACATTTATTAGATGATTTTTTTGTGTGAGAAAAACTTTGTTCAAAATATCTTATGAAAATTAGCTCCAGGAATTGTCAGTGCCTCCACCCGTGGGAGAATCATGTCCCCAGGGTGGCAGTGTTTGAGTTATGTTATTTTGCAGTTCTGTTGGAAAAAGAAACAAACATAAGAAAAATCACCTGTGATCAATAAATATTTATTTGTAGATTATGAAGACACTATAGTACTAATGGTTTATGAATAATTGAAACACACATATGGTATCATTTTCAATACATGAAAGACAAGATAAACACTATTATAAAATGTGTCCCCACATATTGATGGCTTCATAACTACCCATAGCTATATCCCAAGGTGAAGTTAAAATCTATACTATAAATAGGTCTAATTATAGAAGCCATTGTTTTTGTCTGGTAAAGTTCCTGATGAAGAGTTTATGCTATACACAACTATTTTAGCTCTACCATTTTCTTATTATTTGTGTTTGTATTATTACTATTAGCTCCAACTTATGTATTATTCAATGCAGAAATATTTTAAGCTAGTTTACTTTATTATGAAGGTAATGTCATCAACAATTGACAATATTTCCACAAATACACTTAATATGATGCAAACGACGTGTGACATATAGTTTTACTTGGAAAGAGAAGGGAAGAATGAAGCTATTACTTTTGCTTTGAGGAATTTTAACTTTTTTCTAAGGATTCCTGTGTATTACATGGGGCATGAGACCTTTTTATATAACATTCAATGCAAGTAATTTGTAAATTAAGCATATAAAGTTGATTTTCTAATTTTAAGATAAAGTTACATAGACATTCTATTTGGTGTATGTGTGTGGGTGCACCTCACTAGATCATCTTACACAACCTGCTTTATCATTTAAAAAAGTGAAGCAAAGATATTTCATAAAAAACATTTGTGTTGACATTGCCCAGATCACTAGTTTAGATACTCAGGTAACAATTGGAATTAACAATTAGAATGAACAGTTAGAAGTTTAAAAGAGGTTGGGATCATTTTTTAGTGATCAAGAGTCTGCATTGAGGAGAAGGGTTTCAAGCAGATCATTTAAAAATGGAGATGATCTTGATAGAAATGTAGGTATTCCAGGTGAAGTTGAGAGTGAATCAAGTACTGATAGAGACTATAAGGAAGGAGAGTTAAGGAGACATCCTGGATTTAATTTTAAATATAAGTCAGCAGTGTTTGTTAGATATATAAGTAGCAACATCTTTAGGGCTGGTATTTTGGAATAATCTCAGGATTAGAGATGTTGATTTAGAAATTATTTTCAAAGTAGTTTTGATTTGCATTTCTCTGATGATTAAGGATGATGAGCATCAAAACTACTTTGAGACATCATCTAACTCCAGTAAGATAAGCCCATATCACAAAATCACAAAACCAGAGATGTTGGCATAGATGTGGAGAAAAGGGAACACTTCTACACTGCTGGTGGGAATGCAAACTAATATGTTCATTTTGGAAAGATGTTTGGAGAACACTTAGAGAACTAAAAATAGAACTGCCATTTGATCCTACAATTCCTCTACTAGGTATATACCCAGAAGACCAAAAATCACATTATAACAAAGATATTTGTACCAGAATTTTTATTGCAGCCCAATTCATAATTGCTAAGTCATGGAAGAAGCTCAAGTGCCCATTGACCCACAAATAGATCAATAAATTGTGGTATATGTACACCATGGAATATTAGCAGTCTTGAAGAAAGATGGAGACTCATGTTTACATGAATGGAGCTGGAACATATTCTTCTTAGCAAAGTATCTCAAGAATGAAAGAAAAATTATCCCATGTACTCAGTCCTACTATGAAACTAATTTATAGCTTTCATATGAAAGCTATAACCCAATTATAGCCCAAGAATATGGGGAAAGGGAAAAGGGAGGGGAGTGGGGAAGGAGGATGGGTGGAGGGAGGGTAATTGGTGGGACCACACCTAAGGTGCATTTTACAAGGGTACATGTGAAACTTACTAAATGTAGAATATAAATGTCTTAACATAATAACGAAAATGCCATGAAGGCTATGGTAACCAGTTTGATGAAAATATTTCAAATTGCATATAAAACCAACACATTGTACCCCATGATTGCATTAATGTATAAAGCAATGATTTAATAAAAAAAAAAGAAATTATTTTCAAAAGTCATAGAAGTGATTCATTGAGAGAGTAGTGAGGATGTAATGACTACATTAATGCATTATGAACATATTGAATAACCTTTGGGAAAATTTTTTAATTTATTTTCTGAGTTTCCTTCTCTTTCTGGAAAGTTGGGGTTGCTAGAAGAGTGATTATCATATTTGTGAGCTTTTGAAGCAAAATAAAAATTGTCAAAATTCCAGCACTGGGCGTGGACACCCACAGGAATCCCCCCTTCTCACTGGAAGGGATAAGCTGGTTATATTGGTGATAGGGCTGGCTAGCACCAGACTGGAAATTGAGTTGGAGTGGATGGGACCTCTCAATAGTGATGAATTATTAAAGCTATGTAATAATGAAAGGAATGGTTTATGCATTAATATTGAAGTACAAGATCAAGTGAGCATGCCTTGAAGCATTAAGGAAGTAATTTCAAAAATTAAAGCGAGTTCTACTTAATTGACAAATCAAATACTGACAGCATTCCAACTGTAGTTAGAGTAATGGCAAATGACAATACAGTCCCTTCCCCAAGTATTTTATACTATTGGTAGAGAAAGGAGAGACAGAATAATGTTTTGGTAAAAGAATGCACACGGGATGGGATAATTAATTATGTACATAGTGAATATAGATATCTTTGGAGTGATTTACTCTCAATTGTTCTGATTCTCAAAAATGTATTGAGTAGGGATATAGAGTGAACATGGCTAAATTCACTCTTGGTATCAAGATTTATCAGTCACAATTATTTTTCAATATCAGTGAACAAAGTATCTTTATTGTTCAGTTTTAATATTTATAACATTGAAATCACATTATTTTATATTTCAATGCTTCTGAAAAATGTTTATTATGAAACTTTAAAAATGTGTATGTGACTTGTATATAGAAACAATATGCACAGATATACTTAGAGGATCATCAATATGGCCCAGTGGAGTGAGTGTCGAATATAGAATCAAACTTCTATTTATATGTCCATTTCAGACATTTCCAGACTTTGGAATAGTAACCTGACATCTGGAAAAAGAATCTTCATTTTCAAAGTAGAGATTCCTAGTATCTGCCCTTATTGCCCCGAATGTTCTTGAGATGATATAGTGAGCTTAATCATATGATACTATGAAAACTAAAAAAGAACTAAACCAACACAAAGCAAGATGTCAATTTATATGTATCTTGACTTATATAGAAACTTATATGCATATTTTTTTTTCTTAAGACTTTTTTTCCATTAAAGTAAATATTGTTTCTAGCAAGAGAAGCCTTTCAAGTAAGGTAGATTTTATTATTTTTCCTTACAAGTTTCATCTTGATTCATAAACTTTTTATGCCAAGAATAATGCTGTTTTAAAGACAATAAGTCCCTGGTTTTGCCTGGGGCCACTGGAAACTCCGCAAAAAAGACAGGAGGAATTAAAGGCCCTTAATCATATTTCCCCATTTTTAACTGTTAGTTTTTACACTCTTGAGCCATTTCTCTCCTCTTGCTGGGCCCTACTGAGGCCCATAAATCTTAATTAAAGATGCAATTTTTTTCTTATGAAATCTGAGCTGCAAGAAACCTTTCATGTTTTTTTATTTTTAAGACTAACTCCATGTGTCGGCTCATAAAACAAATAAGACTTTTACACTCAAAGGAGTCTGAAAGCTGTTATTGCTGCTGTCATGTGGAGCTGGTCCCATAATTATTATTATTGTTATTTTCTTTTTTTACGCATGAGCTTCCGATTTTCTTGTATGGAGCACAGTGAAAAAAAATGAAACTTACATCAGGCTGATCTTGGTTTAGAAAGTGGAGGTTTGGGTCATAAAACCTGAAAGAAGCAGGAGTTCAAGATCCCAACAGGGAAGGGATGATGTTCTAAATGCAACTGGGTATAAGGGTTTCCTGATGAGGTCCCCACCCAGGAGCATTTATTTACAGGGAATATTCTCTTGACTAGAGTCTGATTGTCAGGAAGGGAGAAGTGCCTGCAACTGCATTCCTTACCACTTTAAACTGGGGGAAAGGACATGGTCCCTTCAGACCTCTGAGTCTAATATCCTAAGGACAAGTACCAAGGGGATTTGGTCACAGTGAACAGGTAGCCTGGATGACCCGACCTAAATGATATTATTGAAGAAAAAAATGATTCTGATAATATTATATAAACATCTAATGAATCAAGAGGCACTATCCACAGACAGTACCGATTTACAAGCCACCAGACACGTTTAGTGTCAACTTGCCTTTCTTTACCTCCCCTTTGCAACTTCTTGTGGTCTTCCGTCATCCACAAGACCACATCCATTGCTTTAAAACTCCCAAATCACTTCTAGTCTGGCTTCAACCTGTCATGTGAACCACATCTCCAAATGTTGCCATTTTACTCAACCATACCTCTTCTCCTGTCCACGCAGATAGAGCACAGAAAATACTTTCCCAGTGAACTTTATTCTTTTGTAACTCTTTGGCTCTGCATGTACCAAGAGATGTGGTGGGAAAGGAACAATTATGTAATAGAGTTAGTGCAGGTTTTAAAGTTAGGAGGTCCAATAACTAACTGAGTAACCATGGGCAAGTTATTTAGTTTCTCTGACCCCCCATCTCCTCATCTGTAACATGGAGATAATGATTACTCTGGTGGGGATTATATGGATGTATGTAATGCAATGCACGCAGCATATCTGCAACCAAACAGGTCCTCCATAAAGGAGGTGCTCTTTCCGCTTTAAGTGCAACAGCTTCCCTCTGGCTGAGTTCCTACTCATCTCCTAAAATGCTGTTAAATTAAATTCTCATTTGTGAAGCTTTTTATAAGATTCACCAGGCACATTAAGGTGAATTAGGGTGAATAATTTGGTAATGAACTGCAAGATGTCTGGAAGGAAAGAGGGCCCTAGAGTAAGTGGGTTGGCAGAAACCACTTTCTCTTTGTGGCCAAAATATATTCTTTGCAGAAGGGGCCTTCTGCTCCTTTGCCTGGTTATGTCTTCTCAGGTAGTTCTCAAGTTTCTTAGAAGATTTTCTTCTCTCCACCTTCCTCTCTCACACTGTCTCATTCCCTATCCCGAATTACCCATTGCATCTAGTGCTATTTCCAACTGCTTCTAATGCTCATGTTGGCTTATTGACAAGTCACACCTTAACAAGTGACAGGTGTCATTAACCCTTTTACCACCCGAGATTTCCCACATCTCTTTTACTCATTTATTGGATTTTATATGATTCCATTTTCAATACCCTTATACCCCAAACCAAAGTCCCCTTTTATCATAGACTCACAGCATTAGAAAGATGAATCTAATATTTATTCATCCTCTTTGTTTTATATATGATGAATAGGAAGTTCAGAGAGGTGAAAATGCTTTATTGAATCAATACTTAGAGGCTGACTAAGGCTCTGACCCACACCTCCTGTGTCTTGGTCAGTGCTTTCTTCTAGAGCCGCAGT
>CAUYQV010037412.1:0-10893 GCA_963574575.1 Galagoides demidoff
CTGTGGTCCCAGCTACTTGGGAGGCTGAGGCAGGAGACTCGCTTGAGCCCAGGAGTTGGAGGTTGCTATGAGCTGTGATGCCATGGCACTCTACCCAGGGGGATAGCTTGAGGCTCTGTCTCAAAAAAAAAAAAAATAAAAAAATAAAAAACAAAAACAAACAAACCAACCTAAGCATTTGGATAATGATTGAAAAGTATTTCCCAATGTCCAGGTAATTAGTGATATTCCCCCACCCCCAAGTTTTCATCCAGATGTTTGGCAATGTGTAGATACAGCCTTGCTGCAATTTTCTAATTCACTTTCATGGGAACATATAATAGTCTCCGTTTATTTTGGACAACAGAGTTTCCTTTTTCTGTGGACAGATACATATGAAACACATGCTCTTTGAGTGGAGCTTGTGGTCCTCTGAGAATTCTTTGAAGGAGGAAATGGGTTGACCTATTTCATTGCTCTGAAGCAAAAACAATCTTGTTTTCATTTTTTAGTGAACATTTGGTTTGCATTTATTATTTTACATTCAGGAGGTTCTTTAAAACCACAGTTTGATAATATGAGGGTTTATTAAAGTAGTAACTATTTAACTATTTTTATAGTTGATTTAAATACTAGGGTGGTTAATAGACTTTAAAAAATGTATACTATAACTTTTTTTTTTTGAGATAGAGTTTCACTATGTTGCCCTCGGTAGAGTGCGTAGCGTCACAGTTCACAGCAACCTCAAACTCTTGGGCTTAAGTGATTCTCTTGCCTCAGCCTCCCAAGTAGCTGGGACTAGAGGCGTCCACCATAATGCCCAGCTATTTTTTGGTTGCAGCTGTTGTTGTTTGGCGGGCACAGGCTGGATTCAAACCTGCCACCTTAGGTGTATGTGGCTGGTGCCCTAGCCACTTGAGCCATGGGCGCCCAGCCGCACTTGTTGGTTTTCTATCACAAATAACATCTTTTTTTTTGTTTGTTTTAGACAGAGGGTGCTGTGGTGTCACAGCTCACAGCAACCTCAAACTCTTGGGCTTAAGCAGTTCTCTTGCCTCAGCCACCCAAGTAGCTGGGACTACAGGCGCCCGCCGCAGTGCCTGGCTATTTTTAGAGATGAGGTCTCTCTCTCTGGCTTAGGCTGGTCTTGAACTCATGAGCTCAGGCAGTCTACCCACCTTGACCTCCCAGGGTACTAGGATTATAGGCATGAACCCCTCGCACAGCCTCACAAATCCATTTTTCTTGCTCACAGAACCATGATTTGCTCATATATCCATAAGAGAATGGGACCTTATCACAAAGGGGTGAAATCTTTTTTTTTTTTTGCCATTTTTGGCTGGGGCTGGGTTTGAACCTGCCACCTTCAGCATATGGGAACAGCGCCCTACCCACTTGAGCCATAGGCGCCTCCCTAAAGGGGTGAAATCTTATCTGAGCAGAGCATTTTTTGACATCTTTTGGAGGAGAGGTGGGAGTGTAACCCAAGTCTGGCCAATGTGAAGGGCAGTTTGTAGAGGGCTTCTCAGAGAAGTTTATTCCTTCTAAAATAAGGAGATAGTTCCATTTCTTACACTAGACTTTGTTGGGCCTGGGTAGGTAGCCACCCTACATTCATAATGTCTCTAAACTTTACCTATTTCCAAGCCCACATGTTAAGGATGACCAACTGGATTCTTGCTGCTGCTGTTGAATTTATCCTACCCAGGAGCCTTCTTGTCTTCACACTTCCTGTAGTATGGGACAATAAATACTCTTCTTGTTTAAATAGTTGAGTAGGGGTGTACAGTAACTTAGAAACAAAAGTGCCTGGACTGATACAGGCTGTGTAGCAGATAGGTTTCATTCTTCATTCATTCAGCAAGGATCTCATTGTCATAGAGTGCAAAGGGAAAACTATTTTTTTCTCTTCTATAAATATTCATTAAGCATGTATATTATTTTAAGAACTGAACTAGGTTATATTTTCTTTTTGATATTAACACTTTTCTCCCACTTTTAATAAAAGAAAATATATTTCCCTCTGCTTAGAGATATGTTAGTAGTTTCATTTGGCAAATCTTTATGATTGTATTTATTTTAATAAACATTTAGAAAACTGCAATAATCAAAAATGGCAGACAATTGGCAATTTAATATTCTGTTAGAATACAGGACTTTCTTTTAGTTGTTACCAGAGAGGAAATAGAAGAAAATGATCAAGAATGCTCTTTTCCAAGTTTCAGCAATTAGATTAAAATTTTTTTTGAGTTGAGGGAAGGATCAGACAAATTAATTTTTTTTTGTTTGTGTTAGAGTATGGGAAAATTGCGGAATTTAGTGTCTTTTAAATGTTTGGCCTGTTCACATGATGAAGTTGTATTTCCCATGTGTAGGAGGATAAGTGATTTCAGACTTTGATTGAGTATGTGGCCACACTTCTGAGAGCATGAAACATTTTGAGAATGAAATGATGCCTTTCATTGAATAATGTGTAAAGATCTTTTTTTTTTTTTTTTTTTGAGACGGAGCCTCAGGCTATCCCCCTGGGTAGAGTGCCATGGCATCACAGCTCATAGCAACCTCCAACTCCTGGGCTCAAGCGACTCTTCTGCCTCCACTTCCCAAGTAGCTGGGACCATAGGCGCCCGCCACAACACCCGGCCATTTTTTGGTTGCAGCCATCATTGTTGTTTGGCGGGCCCCGGCTGGGGATTCAAACCCTCCATGTTAGGTGTACGTAGCTGGCGCTTTAGCCAATTGAGCCACAGGCACCGAGCCATGTGTAAAGATCTTAATATTGGATAAAGGTTCTTCTAAAATGTTGCATTTACTTGGGAATCATAGGGTGTCTGCTATAAATTCTTAAAGTAATGTTTCTGAAATTTAGCCTTTTCATATAAAATTGTGGTTAAGCTGTATACCAGTCTGATGGTTACTAAGATGTTTCTGTTTTCAGAAAAGTCAAATACCTTCTTTCCTTCCTTTCTATAGTCAGATTGGCATTTCTTTTATTATTATTTTTTTATTTTTCAGAATTAATGTGACTGTAGGCCAGGTGCAGTGTCTCATGCCTGTAATCCTAGCACTCTGGGAGGCCAAGATGGGTGGATTGCTTGAGCTCATGGGTTTGAGCCCAGCCTGAGCAAAAGTGAGACCCCGTCTCTACTAAAAATAGAAAAACTAAAGCAAGAGGATTGCTTTAACCTGATTTGGAGGTTGCTGTGAGCTATGATGCTACGGCACTCTACCTAGGGCAATAGCTTGAGACTCTGTCTCAAAAAAAAAAAAAAGAATTAATATGATTCTATAGACTGGTCTTAAAATAGCTCTTGCTGTCCAAACCTCATCACATTAGCATTCACTCCTGGTGACAGACTGGGCAGAGCCCAGAATGCATGCTGTGTGTCCCACCCTGGCTTGGCTACCCATAGTTGTTCTGTCTCACAAGTGCCTAATAATTTGGCTGGACATGCAGAGCATGACTCTTTTTAAGTCTGGAAAGAACATAAATTGAGACATTTTCTCTGGCTTCTGCTAATAGCGCTTGGACATTTGGTTTTAGGATTTAAGTCTCTTTCCCACTAAAGGAATCTGGGGCCTTCTCTCTTTATCTGTCTTACTGACAGGTATTACATATTATGATCCTGGTGAAGAGTGGGCCATCCTGCATCTAAAGATGGTAATTTTAGAAGTGTTTTGGCTAAGTTTTGCATTAAACCTTTTATTTATTTTTTCCACTTTACCTGTGGAAAAAAGAAATACATTTTTTGTGTGTCTGTGTAGGTTGAGATAGGTTGAAAAAGAATTTCCCTCTTCACTGAGAAGCCTGCTGTCCTAGTTCTTCTAGCCACCTTGATATTTGGTGCAGTCCTGCTTAAGAGTTCTTAAATTGGGAGTATGCCCTTGAGCCCATTGTTTGAATCAGTGGTCAGTGGACTCCCTTTGGTGAAAATATCTAGCAGAAGTCTTGAATTTCAGGAGGTTGGAATGGGTGGTTTTATTTTGTTTTCAACAATCAAGAAATATAGTTGGTTGGATTGGTGACTGGAAATTTTGGGAAGAGATTTTATAGGAGTGCCATTTCTTTAATTAAAGAGTCAGCATTCCGACTTTGGTGAAAGGGATTAAAGGCCAAACTTGTTGGGTGGTCTTTTTAAACTGGCATCTTCCCCACATTCTAGAGTGGCGAGACTTTTAGTATAAAAGTATAAGTCCTTAACTTTATTAGAGACTTAAAATTGGAGATCATCTTTTTTCTAATTTCCCTAACATTCTCCTCCCACTTTCCCTCCTTCCATCCATTGATGGGATGCTAAAGCACAACAGCACTGTGATAGACAGCCTTTCCCATCTCAAGCCACACTTCTGTCTTGCTGACCTTGTTGGATGAATCATGCTGGAGATAACCATGCAGCCCTTCCTAAATAGTCTTACTCTTATGGGATGGGGGAGGCCCTCTGCCCTCTGTGGTCTCTGAGAATTAGGATTTCAGAATTTTTGCTTATTTGTCAGCCATTGAAGATATTTTAGATAATTCTAATTCAAGGCAGAAAGTTTTGTTGTTTATACTCTATCTGGTGATGGTCAACTGCAGTGTTAATGATTTGTTTTGGGAATTTCTGTGTATACTTTCTGTATGCTGATGAGAGTTTAAACATTTGAACCTGATTGTAAAATTTGGCGTCAACATGTTTTTGTGCAAATATATGCAGCGCTGTTGTTTCTAGCCTTGTGACTTTGTGTAAGTTAATCTCCCAACCTTCAATTTTCTCATATGTAAAGTGGATATTAAAAAACAAATAAAATTATTTATATTAAAAAATTTACCAAAAATCTTGAACAATTAGGCATTCAAAATTGTTAGTCATCGGGCGGGCATGGTGGCTCACACCTGTAATCTTAGCACTCTGGGAGACTGAGGTGAATGGATTGCTTGAGCTTAGGAGTTTAAGACCAGCCTGAGCAAGAGTGAGACCCTGTGTCTACTAAAAATGGAAAAAATAGGAATAGTGACAGGCACCTATAATCCCAGCTACTCGGAAGGCTGAGGCAAAAGGATTGCCTGAACCCAAGAGTTTGAGGTTGCTGTGAGCTATGATGCTATGGCACTGTACCCAGGGCAACAGAGTGAGTCTCAAAAAACAAGTGAAAACAAAACCAAACCAAAAAATTGTTGGTCATCACCATAATTAAGCCCCTCACCTTCCCATATTTATTTTTCAAGCAAGATGAGTTGGAAGAATTGCTATTTTTGGTTTTAGGAATCATTGATTGACAATATGATTATTGTATCCTTTCTTCCCAACTTTGTATTTTGAAAATATTCAAATCTACAGAAAATTTGAAGGCACAGTACAATGAATATGCATATACCCATCACTTAAATTCACAAGTTAACATTATACCAATTTTCATTTTGTCTCTCTTTAATATATATTACAAAAAATGTTTTTGTAATGGACCCATTTGAAAGTAAATTTCAAACATCCTACTTTTCCCCTAAATACTTTAGCATTTGTTTCTTAAGGACGTTTTCCATAACCGCAATCATTATCACACTTAGGAAAACTAACAGTAATTCCATAATATTATTTCACACATAGTTCAAATTCTACTTTCTCTAGTTGTTTCCAAAATGTCTTTTATGGCCTTTTTTTTTTTTTAATCTATGTAGGCTATAATCAAGATTTTCTCCTCGGATTTAGTTATCTCTTCAGTCTCTTTTAAGTGTGTGTTTGTGTGTGTGTGCGCATGCATGCACATGCCATAAACTTTTTGGAAGAGTTCAGGCTCATTGCCCAAAATTATTATTTGCATCCTGTAGATTAGATTGTATGTAATAGCAGAAGAAAGAAGTGCTTTGGTTTCTTTACTGTCATTTTAAAAATTATAAATATGTTAAAATCATCTACTTGATGCAAGGACAAAGTCACATTCATTTTTCTTCTTTGGTAAATGGGGATTGAGTTGGTAACAACCAAAAGGAGTTATTAAAGGCCCAGATGTCAATGGAGTGTGTGTGTGGGTGAACTTGGAATAAGCATATACAGTGGTTTCTTTAGACCCACATCCATATGGAGGCGATTAGTTATCTGGCTTAACGTAATACGGATTTTATTTTAGTATTTGGCTGTGGTTTTATAAAGAAACGAACCTCAGAATTGGAAAATTTAGTGAGACAAACTATATTTACATAATTTAAAAGAGATGCTGTTGCTGTCAAATCCTTGGATGAAGAACAAACCTTAAATCTCTCAGGAACGGAGTCTTCCTTTTTCTTCTTCCCTCCCTCAACACTTTCCTATCGATAAACAAACAAAAAAAGCTTGGGTGGCGCCTATGGCTCAGTGGGTAGGGCGCTGGCCCTATATACTGAGGGTGGCCCTGGGCCAAACTGCAACAAAAAATAGCCGGGCTTTGTGGCGGGCACCGGTAGTCCCTGCTACTGGGAGGCTGAGGCAAGAGAATCGCTTAAGCCCAAGAGTTTGAGGTTGCTGTGAGCTGTGACGCTACAACACTCTACTGAGTGGGACAAAATGAAACTCTGTCTTAAAAAAAAAACAAAAAAACAGCTTTAGCTGTAGCTAAGACTAATACAGGATCCAGCTGTAACTTTTTTGTTGTTCGTATCCGGTGATGGTCATAGCAAACTCATTGTATGAAAAGTCAATAAAGGAAAGGGCAGGGTGGGAAAAAAAAAAAAACGACACTCTATAAAAGTATTCAAGAAATAGCAACAGGATCTAGGAGTCTCCCTTTCAGATGACTGATTTAAATTCCATTCTGAAGTACTAATTTTGTTTGTGACTAGTCTAGATGGAATTTTCGTTTTTCTCTTTTAATATTATGTACATACCATGTAACCACAGAATATACATGAAGATGACACATTGTTTTTAGTGGGAGGCAGAATATATTAACAGTGTGAGAATACCAAGGACTGAACTCTATCATATAACAGGGCAAAGAGTCTTCAAAATATGGTTCGTTCAAGTGCATGCTGGTATAGAGAGCAATGATATGTGAAAGAAAGCCAAGTACTCTTAAATTTGTTCAGGCAGAGTACTCAAATTTTTATGTTTACCATAAAGAAATAAGTTTGTATTTACTAGTTTAATCAAATTAAATTTCAAATTTATCTCTCTGCCTCAATGTAATTACCATAAAAGCTTTGCATTTTCAGTCAATTCTGTCTCTAAGTATATTATCACCCTGTAGTGGAAAATGAATTATGTGTTTTAAAATAGTTTTTGTGATTAATGTAACGATCATAAGACTAGTGATTTTCACCTACTTGAGTGTCTCAAGCATTTTGTTTTTCTTTTTTTATGTTAAGGGAGTCAGATTTCTCATATTTCTTCTAATTGTAGCCAGACATCCTGTTTGGGGGCCATTTGAGACCAGGACTGCCTGTGAAATCATGCAGTTCTGTTATTCTTTTTAGATTTGATTTTATGGACAGATTTCCTTGAAATTCCATACTCTTATTTTTAGATACTCCTTTTGCATTTCTGTGTTATATAAAATAATTCAGGACTTCAGTAATAAATGTATTTTTCAGCACAAGAATGTTGTTCAATGTCTTAAGGCTGTTTAAACTTTATAGGAAAAATAAACCAATGGCACTTTATTACATACAATCCACAAGTACTATGAACACATTTAAGGAAAGAGAATTTTGCTTTCCTTCACAGATCGTTACTATATCTGTGCCAGCATGAACGATATTTTGAAAAATCCTTGCTATTTTACTAAGAGTTCTGTCTCCTTGGTTCTCACAAGTTTCTATTTTCTGCCTCCCACTGAAAGAAACATTTTTTGTAACCTTTCAAGAAACATGTCTCCTCACACACACACACACACACACCCCCCCCCACCCCCCCGGCCTTATTTATTACTCCATTTTTTTTTTTTAACTTTCAGAGAGGTAGCTTTTTTTTTTTTTTTTTTTTTTTTTTTGAGACACAGTCTTACTATGTTGCCCTTGGTAGAATGCTGTGGCATCACAGCTCACATAACCTCCAATTCTTGGGCTAAAGAGATTCTGTTGGGTGGTGCTTGTGGCTCAGTGGGTAGGGCCCTGGCCCCATATACTGAGGGTGGCGGGTTTAAATCCAGCCCCAGCCAAACTGCAACAAAAAAATAGCAGGGTACTGTGGTGTGTGCCTGTAGTCCCAGCTACTTGGGAGGCTGAGGCAAGAGAATCACCTAAGCCCAGGGGTTGGCGGTTACTGTGAGCTGTGATGCCACAGCACTCTACTGAGGGCGATAAAGTGAGACTCTGTCTCTTTAAAAAAAAAAAAAGAACAAAATCCCCCCAAACAAGAGATTCTCTTGCCTCTGCCTCCCAAGTAGCTGGGACTACAACCGTGATAGCTTTTTTTTGGATTTATAAATTATCGATTTGCTGCTTTTTAGAGTATCAGAGACCTCTGCATTTTTGAAGTAATTTCTGATGTAATGAAGTATTATAGGAGAGAGGGTTGGTGAACTTTCAGTCTATTTGGTAATAAAGTGCCTATTTTTTTTTACTTTTTTTTTTTTGAGACAGAGTTTCAAGCTGTAGCCCTAGATAGAGTGCTATGGTGTCATAGCTCAGAGCAACTTACAAGTCGGGCTCAAACGATCCTCTTGCCTCAGTTTTTCTATTTTTAGTAGAGACAGGGCAGGGGTGTCTTGCTTTTTTTGTTCAGGCTGGTCTTGAACTCATGAGCTCAAGCAGTCCACCCGCCTTGGCCTCTCAGAGTGCTAGGATTACAGGTAGGAGCCACTGTGCCTGGCCTTCAACTCTCATATACCAGACTTTCATCCCCAGTTCACCCTAAAATCCCAACAAATGATAGGAAAGTAATTCAAAATAGCAAAGAAACTGGCAAAGGGGGGCTAGGAGAAATGGGGAGACTTTGGTTAAAGTGTATTGTCTTGCAGTTAATTATAGGATGAATAATTGCTGGAGGCCTAATGTACAGTGCTATGACTATAGTTATAGTGTATTTTATACTTGAAATTTGCTAAGGAAGATTTTAAGTATTTTCACCACACACACAGAAGGCAACTGTGTAAGGTGATAGGTATGTTAATTAGCTTGACTGTGGCAATCATTTCACAGTGTTTCTATATATCAAGACATGTCGTACACGTGGAATACATATAATTTTCATTTGTCAATTATGCATCAGTACATATGGGGGAAAGAAGACTGGGAAGAGCTGGGTACAGTGGCTTACACCTGTAATTTTAGCATTCTGTGGGAGGATTGCTTGAGCTCATGAGTTTGAGACCAGCCTGAGCAAGAGTGAGATTCTCTCTCTATTAAAAATAGAAAAAAATAAGCCAGGCATGGTAGTGTGTGCCTGTAGTCCTAGCTACTTGAGAGATTGAGGCAGTGGGATTACTTGAGCCCAAAAGTTTGAGGTTGTGGTGAGCTATGATGACACCGCTGCACTTCAGCATGGGTGACAGAGTGAGATCCTCCCCCGCCCCCTGAAAAAAAAAGACTGGGAATGGACCTTTAGCAGAGGAATTTAATACAGTTGTGGATGGAACAAGAAATTGGAACCCCATGAGCAGATAAATCAGAATGAGGATTTAGAGTAAGCAGGAGGGGCTCCTGGGTAGCCCTTTAGCAGCATGGCTTTGCTCAGAACTATTAGGGTTAGGACAGCAAGTGTGGAAATCATGCTGCAACTGAGGAGTACTCGAAGTCCTTGTGGAAAGTGTTCTCCACACTTTCCCCTCTGTACTCCTCTTCCTATTGTTTTGAGGGCAGCTGTTGATACCATTTTACCTTTAAGAAAATATTTCTTCTTATTTTTTTTTTTTAGACAGTCTTACTATGTTGCTGTCGGTAGAGTTCCATGTGTTACAACTCTCAGCAACCTCAAACTCTTGGGCTTAAGTGATTCTCTTGCCTCAGCCTTCCAAGTAACTGGGACTACAGGTGCCCACCACAACACCTGGCTTTTTTTTTTTTTTTTTTTGCAGTTGTTTAGCTGGCCTGGGCTGAGTCTGAACCCGCCACCCTCAGTGTATGTGGCTGATACCCTAACCACTGAGCTATAGGAGCTGAGCCAAAAATATTTCTTTACATAGATTGAATTTCCTGCTTGGGGAGAGTAGGAGCTCTGTGGGTATGTACTAACATCTCAAGTACATTTTTTATGTGGATTTTCTTTTTTTATGTATTATGGGGGCTTCTCAGCCTAATGGTTCTTCTTCTTACTTTTCGTCTTTAAGGGAAACCTGCCATTGGGCAGCCTTTGCTCACAAACACAGAAAACACAGTGAACCTTCCCATTTAAGAGGAAATAATAGTGAGAAAAGATACTACATATAATACTAAGGAAGCCACACAACTACCTTCATCTTATATTTAACACAGTGACTGCCACAACTAAAAAAAATTTTGCCTTTGGGCCATGGTGTTTTATTAGGTCAAGGTAAGTTAAGAGAGGTGTAAGTCACACCTATGCCTTCAGGAGGCCCTGGACTCTAAGGTAGCGTTAAGTTAAATACAACTCTCATGGCCGTCCACGTGTTAAATTCTTTTCAACTGTTGCCAAAGCTGTCTTCTAAACACATGTATCTAACCCCACCATGCCACTGCTTACAGCTCTTCCCTGCCTTCCAGATACAGAGTTCTTTAGACAAACAAGAGTATAGTGTCTCTCTCCAGCCCTTCACCTCCTAACCCCGAACCATTCCCGGCCACCACTATGTAGTCTCAGCCCATGAACTCTCCTCTCTATTTACCCCCAGGGTAGGACAGCAACTAAAGGAGCACTAGGAATGAAAAAAAAAAAAAAAGAGGCGGGCAGGGCTTACTGAGATCAGCCTCCCAGGGGTTTTGTCAAGGTGAAGAGTCATGGGGAGAGAGAGGAAAGCCTGTGGCTCTTAGTTCTTGCTCGGATTTGGAGAGCAGGGTCCTCATCG
>CAUYQV010037413.1:0-14871 GCA_963574575.1 Galagoides demidoff
TGAAGAAACATCAAAAATACACTATTGGGACCTGATAAACTAAAGAGCTTCCAAGAACATAGTAAGTAAAGCAAGCAGACAGCCTTCAGAATGGGAGAAGATATTTGTAGGTTATGTCTCTGACAAAGGTTTAATAACCAGAATCCATAGAGAACTCAAATGTATTAGCAAGAAGAGAATGAGCGATCCCATCTCAGGGTGGGCAAGGGACTTGAAGAGAAATTTCTCTAAAGAAGAACGGCACATGACCTATGGATATATGAAAAAATGCTCACCATCCTTAATTGTCAGAGAAATGCAAATCAAAACTACTTTGAGATATTACCTCACTCCAATAAGATTAGCCCACATTACAAAATCCCAAAACCAGAGATGCTGGCATGGATGTGGAGAAAAGGGAACACTTCTACACTGCTGGTAGGAATGCAAACTAATACATTTCTTTTGGAAAGACATCTGGAGAACACTTAGAGAACTAAAAATTGACCTGCCATTTGATCCTGCAATTCCTTTATTAGATATATACCCAGAAGACCAAAAATCACATTACAACAAAAATATTTGTATCAGAATGTTTATTGCAGCCCAATTCATAATTGCCAGGTCATGGAAGAAGCCCAAGTGCCCATCGATTCACGAATGGATCAACAATCCATGGTATATGTACACCATGGAATACTATGCAGCCATAAAGAAAGATGGTGACTTTACGTCCTTCATGTTCACATGTATGGAGCTGGAAAGTGTTCTTCTTAGCAAAGTATCACAGGAATGAAAGAAAAATTATCCAATGTACATAGCCCTATTATGAAATTAATTTATAGCTTTCATATGAAATCTATAACCTAATAACAGCCTAGGGGAGGGGGAGGGAGAAGGGAGGGGAGAATGAGTGGAGGAAGGGTGATTGGAGGGATCACTTCTATGGTTTATCTTACAAGGGTACAAGTGAATCTTTCCAAGAGTAGAATATGATTGTTTTAACACAATAACTAAGAAAATGACATGAAGGCTATGCTAACCAGTTTAATGAAAATATTTCAAATTGTATATGAAAACACCACACTGTACCCCAGAATTGCATTAATGTACATAGTTATCATTTAATTAAAAAAAAAGAGAAATGGAATTTCAGAAAAAAAAAAGAAACGCATGTTTTTATTTTATTTATTTATTTATTTGGGGGGCTTCATTGAGGTACAAGAAACCAGGTTACACTGATTGCGCTTGTTAGATAAAGTCCCTGTTTTTTTTGTAACCCACCCAGTTTGTGGCATTTTGTTATGGCAGCCTGATCAGAATGAGATAAACACAGAGGAAGAAGAACAAGAACAAGTAAATTTGATGATATTCTTTGAAAATAATAAGCTACATACACTTTTGGAAAGCTTGTGTGAGATTTTATACTGTCCATGTGAACTATCCTTCCAAGCATTTTTAGCCCATTTCCCAGTTCACACTCATTTCGCCCCCTGAAATGCTCTGTGCCGTCAGCACTTGAGCATGGCACATTTGTTTCCTTTGAGATCACAACCTGATTTTAATCTTTCCCTTGTTTACTAATTTTCCTGCCATATATGTTTCTTCCCTATGCCAACATAGTCTTATGGGGCAAAATCTAGAAGACCATAATATAAAGGAAAATAAAATATTTAACACAATTCTATAAAGCAATGGCCAAATACCAGGGAAATGTGTCAGCTCTATCTGGAAGTGCATTTTTATCTGTGGTCTCGAAAGAGGTCATTTGGAAGAAGTATAAATAGAGGCTTTGTTGCTAAAGATTTTTTCAATGTGGTTGACTGGCATAAAAAAAGTGATAAACATTTTTTATACTAGTGTACGCTTAATATGTTTGCCACATTTGTTTTATAGCCTTTAGAAACTATATTCCCAAATAATGGCTGCATTTAGTATGGATATTAACTCTGCACTCAAGTCTTTTTTATATTAGAAAGGGAAGGCCCACTAAGAACATTAGAATTTTCCTTTTGACAGATGAGAAACTTCATTTCTTTTTATTTTTTTCAGCCAGATATAAGGTGTAACTTGGTAATTCTGAGGTAGTATCTAGTTTTTTTCTTTCCTGTTTTGTGTTTGTTTTTCATAGGCAAATGAATTGTCTCATATGTGTTAAACCAGCTCTGATTATCAAGTAGTTTCTAATACAATACATATAAACCTTAGATTAACCATCAAACTCTCTTGTAATGAAATAAAAATATTATTATTATTGGATGCCTATGTCACCTATACCTATATAACCTAAACCAGATGGCTGAGCACCTAGGTTTTAGTTGCAACATTTTTTTCTTTAATTGGATTGAAATGTCTTAGAGAAGTAGACCGTGTTCTGTACCACTGTGTACCCCCTACATACTAGCTTGAAACCCTTCATGAAGAAGAATTATTCTTATTTTTCCAAAGCATAGAGTTCTCAATTAGGTGAGGAAGGTGTGGCTGACTGTTGCTATGAGACTGGCGGAGGCTCTGGGGACACTCAGATGCAGGTTGGCCAGATGTCCCCTCTTATTCTCCTCTCCATGGGAAACCTCCCATAAACTGTGGCAAGGAGGCCAGGCTACAACACTATTTTCCTGTTGATGGTAGGACTTGAAATTGGTTCCTGAGCCCTGGCTGCTCTGAAACAGGTGAATGCTAAGTAAATAGGTGTAAATTAATGAATGGAAACGTTAAAAGTGTTGGTGAGGTTTGCTGGGAGAGATGATTTAAGACAAAAAATGAATCCAGTGTCTATCAGAGATGTGTGAAAAGTCTGTTGCATGGGGATGGTGTTTTTCCTCATGATTCTCATAATTTTTCCCCAGATTTATTTCAGGATCATTATCTCAACTCAGTGTCACACTTCCAATTCTTGTGGAATATTTCTTGATTCTTTAGTCTTCAAGGCAAGTGAAAGCACCATCCCAAGCAAAGTTTTAAAGCTCAGACAGATGACTCGCTATAGGCATATGCACTGCCTTTCACACAAAGAAACATTGTTTCATAAAGCAGAAAAATCTCAACAATGTAGATAAAACAAAGTAGGCTTTTGTGCAAGTCTAATTGATTCATTTTCTCTTTGATATGGTTTCATACATCAAAATAGGGTTTTAGGACTAGTTGAGTCAGGCAGTTATATTTTGATTGTTTTATTCCTTCTTTCTTGGTCTTAAACTTCTTTTAAAAGTGCCCATAAATTTTTTTTTGTAAGCCATAGCCAAAAAGGCATCAACATTGAGATATTCTTTTAACTTTAGGAACCTTGAGAAAGCTTAGACAACTCCTTTATTTTAGATTTGAAATACTGTTAATTTGCTGTTGTTGTTTAAAAAAAAAAAAAACAACTGTCTTTTTCCACTCCAGATGAGACCTAAGATTTAAAGGGCCTTAGAAATGGCCTAAGGTAAATAGTTTACTCTTGCATAAGATCTAGCGTATTTCTGGAAATACAAAATATGGCACATTAAATCAGAGAAGCAGAAAGTATTCCCAAGTTCTATTCCCAATTTCATCTTTGAACCATAAAGCCTTGATAAGGAACATTAGTTTATTTCATATTGCTCCGGCTTCATTTCTTCATTTTGGCCAAAATGAGTGGGAGAGAATCATGCATATTAATTGATTATAATAGGTTCCATAATATAGCAGTTATGTTTCAGGGACTGTCACAGGGGCTACAGGTAAATTGATTCAATATAGTGAACCATATTCTATTTAATTCTATCATATTTGTTTTTGGACCTATTTATCATCAAGACTAAGAATCCTGAACCTACTACAGAAGGAGAAGAAGGCATAATCCAGGAGAAGGAAAACGTAGTTAGAGCTAGAGGAAAACTATGAAGAGATAGCTTATGATATACTGATATGAAGTCTGAGTCCTCCAAAGCATTAAAGCTCAGCTGCAGAGGAACATTGCCCATAGACAAAGTGTCTGGGATCGAAAAGAACACGTCCTCTGTTGCTTAGGGGAGTGGTCCTTAAAGTGTGCTTTCCAAATCAGAAAACTCAGCCTTAAGTGAGAACTTGTTAAAAACTCAAATCCGTGGCCCATTCCCAGATATACTAAATCAGAAAGTGATTCAGAACACAGTTAGCATAAGGCCTCCAAGTCATATGATGTTACCTAAGATTATCCACTGCGTAGTGTAAGGCAGGCTATATACACCTGAACAGGCCAGATGTTAGGTAGGTGTTACACTACCTATGTTCCATTGATTTTTGACAAATGTATAATGACATACATCCAACATGGTGGTATCATACTGAATTGTTTCACTACCCTACAAACACTGTGCTCTGCCTATTCATCTTGCCATCCCATCTGACTCCTACCAACCACTGAGCTTTCTTCTGTCTCTATTTTTATTTTTTCAGTATATCACATAGTTGGAATGATAAAGTATCCAGCCTTTTTAGATCGACTTCTTTCACTGAGTAATGCACATTTACGTTCCCTCTACGTCTTTTCATTGCTTGATACCTCATTTATTTTTGTATTTCAGGTCTTTTTGTATATCCCAAGAATAGTTTCTTAAGATTGGGGTGGTGTGTAACTTGATTTCTTTGTATCTCTTTGTCCCCAGTTGTTCAATGAAGGAGTAGGAGAGTTGAGGCTAAAATGCCTTCCTCTGCTGACATATCTATATTCTGAGTTATTAAAGGAATGCTATTTATTCAATTAAGAGTCAGCTATTTATGCTAAAGAATAGCATTGACTGAAGGGGTCTTATTTTTTTCCCAAGGACTAGTTATATAGGGATATCTTTGAGAAACTATGAAATGGACTATAAATCTTACTACTTAAAAATATCAATGAAATGCCAGTAGTCACTTAGAAACTGCTAACATAATCAGCTGAATTTATTCATCCAAGAGTTCTTGAGGGCCTACTAGATACTAAGAACTGTGACGGGTGCAGGAAATACAATGGTGGACAAAATGGTAAAGGGGAAATTTATTTTATTACTTTGGAAAACTTGTATTTCTATTGAAACTGGCAATGTGCATATTCTATGACATGACAATTTCTCTGCTGTATATACACACCACAGAGATGTGTACGTGTGTTCACCAAAAGACATACACTTTGCATAAACTTATATTTATAGTGTTATTTGGAATAATTCTAATAGAAACCCAAATGCACATCAGTAATAGAACGAATAAATAAACGTGGTAAATCCATACACAGTAATGTCATAGAGCAATAAGAAAGAATGACCTACAGTTATACCAACAATATCAATTTCATAAGTGTTATGTTGAGCAAAAGAAACCAGACACAGAATAAATAGTACACAACACATTTCCTTTTAGTATTTCATGTCTATTTATACATCTTAAGAATAGTTTCTTAAGATTAGGGTATGTAACTTGATTTCATTATATAAAGCCTAAGAACAGGCAAAAGTATTCTTAGATGTTAGAAATCAGAAAGGGCTTATTTTTGGAGTATAGCGTCTTATAAGTTAGCACCAGAAGTCTTCTGGGGTGATAGTAGTTTTCTATTTCTTAATTTGAACTCTGATTATATAAATGTGTTCAACTTGTAGAAATCACTGCATCTACACTAATGATACATATACTTTCCTTTGTGAATAATATAATTCAATTAAAAAGTATCTCCCTCCCTATAAAAATGACCATGTATAAAAAAAAAAAAGAAGTTAACTGATGACTGCATACTAAACCTCAGAGTCAAAGCATTCTATGATAGACATACTTTTATCTGACAATCTGAATGTTACTTTTTTTGCATCAGCATTATTATTATTACTCAATATTTCATTGCAGCAATCGTCTGATTTCTTTTCCAAATGTATTTATCTTCGTTCGTTCTTCATGAGGTTTTTGTTTCTAGTCTTTATCTTAAACATTGTTATTATGATTAGAGTTTAAGCCTTTTTAATTTTGTGAGGGCAAAAAGTGGAAACCAAATAAACACGTATGTGTATAGAGAAAATAAAAAAAAAAAGACCATGTATATCTCGCCACTTATAGCAAGAGAGATAAGCAAGTAAGAATACACATTAAAGGAAGTAAGTACAATGAAGGAAATACAGAGAGTGTAGCAAAAATGAACCAAGTGTCTACCATGGGAAAAATACATTGGAAAAACACAATTTCTTGTTAGGCAATCATAGTTAATATATGAACATTTGGCTTTTCAAAACTGGTATTTGCCTTCTGTTACTGAGCTGTGTTGGAAAATGTGTAGACTACTCAGTTGTTCATCATAAGTTTTTCAGTAATCCACAAGTATGTGTTGTTCCTTGCGTACTTTTGTTTTAAGAGCTATAATTATTCTGTCCACCATGTTTCTGCTTGCACTAACCAATTCTGCTAGTATCTGTTTTCTTTTTATCCTGTCTGTCCCAAAGGAGGTACTAACTGTTGGCATTTGAGGACATAAAATGAAGATGAGTGACATTAAGAACATCTGGAAAGCTGATACTTTGACTTTATTAGACCTATTTATCATTAACAATTAATTTTTGAGAGCTAAGATCCAAATATTGCATGAGTCTTTTTTTCAAACATCAAAAGCATTTTTTGTAGCTATAGTCTTAGGCCTCTGGGGAAACTTATGGATATATTTAATAATGACAGTAGGATCTGTCACTTTAAAAAGGATTCCCACTGCATTGTTGTAGTAAATGAATATTAATAGGTTGGACTCCCAGTTCTACTGCAGGCCAAGTTAGTCAAACATCCAAAAGGAGCTTGAACTGCACTAGTCTGCTTGTGAAATATCCCTGAGGTTCTAGGGCTTGTAATAAATCAATAATTAGGTCTTTATTATCACTTTTTCCTGTAATTAATTAGTGAACAAAAATTTTCATTTTTTATAATTATAAACAATTTTTAGAAGCACAGAAATGTGTTTAAAACATGATACTAATGTGCAACAGACTAGCCCCCAAGAAATACAATCCCGTGTTCCTAAATTTCTGGGCCTGGTCATTAGACCCCCCCCACCACGTTGCTGGGTATCAGGTTACATCATATGCCTGTTGATCAACTGATCTTGACAAGTTGAACTCTCCAGTCTGGCAAGGAGATAGCAATTTGAAGTCTCTTGTGAAAAGAGCTATTTTATATCAACTTTTGAGTATCTAAGATCTAATTTTCTAGTTCTCTTTATCTAGGGAGAACTAATCTTATCATTACTTACTCTTTCCCTTTTGGCCACCTCACTTTTCATTAATCAAACGCCAGGAGGCAGGCGGGGTGGGAAAACAGAAGGGAACCTACTCCATTCATTGAGCAACTGTATACAACTCTGGCCTCTCGATATTCTTACTCCATAAGCCTTGTCAAGATAATATTCATTGATTGCTTCAGAGATGCTACTGAAGAAAATCAGAAAAAAATGCATCTAAAATTTGAGTCTTAATGAAAAGAAAATTTATATACTATAGAAACTGTGATTGTTTTTCTAATCTTTAAATTCATGATTCAATTTCTGAAAGTAAATATAAGGGTACCTCGAATAGTTAAGTTTTAAAATTAATTCTACAACATTTCTAGTTTGGGTGTCAAATACTTTCTTGGGTATTATATTTGGAAAAACAATGTAATTAGTGCAAAGAAAGGCATATCTTTGAGAATAAATATGTTCAAACACATAGTAATTGTTTTTCTTTTCCTCAATGTAAAATTATAGTCTTCAGAAAAACAGGAGTTTAGGTAAGACTGGGTTTTAATCAAAAGGATGGCAATTATTTATATACCTTTAAAACAATTGTGCATACACATAAACCCAGGAGAGAAACTGAACTCTAATCTGAAGGAAGGAAAGAGCTTAGAACACTAGAAAAGAATTCAACACAAACTTTAATTTTTTCATTCTTTTTCTATAAAGAAGAAAATGTGGGTAAACTTTTGCTGAATTAAATAAAATTAATGGTTGAGTAAATCTCTCAAGTTTTGAATGAGTACACCTATCCTTAATTTTCATGAGTTATTTCTTTCATCCAATAAATATTTATTGAGTGCTTAAAATATACCAGGCACTCTCTGTCACTGGAGATGTAGGGATATAGATAAAGTTCCTATCCACAGAGTTTTTAATTATGGGACAAAATGACTAAGGAGAATCATTAGGGGACAAATTCAAAGGATCAACAATAAAGAATAAATCACAAAAATTGCTTTAGCTGATTAACTGCCAAACTTCCAACACTTCTGTGGGTGGCAGGTTGATCGCCTAGACAGGTATAAATCAAGCTTCCTCTCAAGCTCATGCTCTGCCTTTTTACTGATAAAAAGTGCTTGAGGGCACACAAGTTGGTACTGGCGGGAAGCTCTTAAATGCTACCATCTTTTTGGTGAAAAGGAAGGTAGCTTTGAAAACAGAAGGTCATCATTCCATAATGAGCTTTTTTTTTTCCTTAAGGAAAACTTCTTATATATAAAGCAATGTATTAGACACTGAAGAGAATACGATAAAAGCATAAGGTAGAGAAGGACATTCCCTTCTAATTAAATGCAATTTAGCAGGAGAATTTGATATAACCACCAGAAATAACTAATGCTGGCATAGAGTTTTCTAGGAGTTCATGACATATTTTCATATGTGTAATTCATATATTTATTTTATTATGAAAATAACCCTGTGAAGTAGGATAAAAAAAGATGTTGTAATGCCTCATCTACAGGGTGGCCAAAAGTTCATGTGCAATTTAAAGTTTGTTGTACATGAACTTTATGGCCACCCTATATAGAAGAAGAACCTGAGCTCAGCAGAATGAATGGCTTTGTCAAAGATCCCAGCATCAGAGATGGTGCAAGATGACTTGGTTTCTACTTGCAACCATTTATGTTTTTCTTCCTTTTTTTTTTTTTTTTTTTGAGACAGAGACTTACCTTGTCACCCTTAGTAGAGTGTCATAGTGTCATAGTTCACAGCAACCTTAAACTCCTGGGCTTAAATGATTCTCTTGCCTCAGCCTCCCAAGTAGCTAGGACTACAGGTGCCTGCCACAAGGCTTGGCTGTTTGTAGGTGAGGTCTAGCTCTGGCTCAGGCTGGTCTTGAACCTGTGAGCTCAGACAATCCACTTGCCTTGGCTTTCCAAGTGCTGAGATTAGAGACATGAACCACTGCCCTTGGCCTTTTTTTTTTTTTTAACGTAAATTTATTTCAGGTTAATGTGAGGGTACAATCAGGTCAAAATGTTTGATTTTGTTTGGTAAAGTCTCTCTGTGGTTATGTCCCACACACACAAGGTGTGCCAAACACTCTCACCTCATGCCCATTCAGTGAAAGCACCCCAACACCCCGTCCTCCCCCAGTTTGAACTGAAATGAGATTTTCCCCCATGCGGGCGTGCACCAGATCATCTACTGGCTTCATAGTGGTATTAAGTACATGGAATAATTGCTTTTCACCACATCTTGCTCTATCCCATAAGAATGTTAACAACATACAAGCTGATCTTCATTCATTCATTTAGTCACATATTTATTGAACATCTTTTATTTGCTGGCTACTGCAAAATGTACTAAGATATAAAAATAAGTTATTGTCTTCTCTCAAGATGGCCACACGTATTTGAATAGCACTTTACCTCATATAAAACCCTTCTCACAAAAATAATACAATCATAACTACATCCTATGTAATGTAACATTATTAATTATATTTTGCAGATGAGGAAACAGAGGCTTAGAGGAATTTAATAACTCATATAAGATCATAAAGATAGTAGGGGCTCAGGAAGGATCAATTATTACCTAAGTGCTAAATGAATACAGAACTATAGGATATCAGCTCTAACCGGGGGTGTCTAATTTTTTTTTCTCTGCACATCTTGGAAGAATAAGAGTTATCCGGCTCGGTGCCTGTGGCTCAAGTGGCTAAGGCGCCAGCCACATACACCCAAGGTGGCGGGTTTGAATCCCCAGCCCGGGACCACCAAACAACAATGATGGCTGCAACCAAAAAATGGCCGGGCGTTGTGGTGGGCGCCTGTGGTCCCAGCTACTTGGGAGGCTGAGGCAGGAGACTCGCTTGAGCCCAGGAGTTGGAGGTTGCTATGAGCTGTGATGCCATAGTACTCTACCCAGGGGGATAGCTTGAGGCTCCGTCTCAAAAAAAAAAAGAAGTCTCTCAGCATTCATTTATTTGTCCCCTCAGTCATGTGACAAAGATTAACCAAGGGTCCACAACCAACCAAGCACCAAGCTAAGCACTGGTACATAAAAGACAGAATAAAGATAAGCTATTGTTTTTATTTACCAAAAGCAGTCTGTTTCCAGAGTTGTGGCAGATCCATCAGACTTTCATTTTCCTACAAAACTTTCATTCACACCTAGTTTGCCTAAAACACTCATGTTTATTTTGTGAAGTATGATCCCAGGTGGGAGTCTGCCTCCTGTCCTACCTTCACCCCCACAGCTAATTCATCTAACAGGTGTTCTGCTATTGGACACCTCAGAACACTTGCAAGAAGCAATGACCAGAGCAAAAGGTGGCATCCCAGCTCTCCACTGGGTAAGCTACTAAGAGAACTTGATATGCCTGTGCTACAAGGCCCACCCGGATGCCTGGAGTTCTCCGGTGCTTTCAATTCCATAAGCAGACTCTGAGGCTTTCCAGAGCTCGAGATTAATAGGACTGGCTCATCCCCAATCATTGCCACTGGGGCACCACTAAAGCTAAAGAGTGACCGCTGAAGTATCTGAAGGCCCCACTTTTATAAGGGTTTGTGTCCTTTAAGAGTACTTTACTCTAGATTTTGATAAAATTCTGTATAAATGACCTCTAGAGTCAGATGGCTTCAAGACTGTTGGGTCCTTCTTGAACATAAAATTAATATTTCTTGTCCTGCAAGCCTCTGGGCAAGTTCAAAGAGCTGTGCAAGCCACTGGGCATCAGCATGAACAAACATTTTACACTTAAAAGAAAATGTTTTCAGGAGGAGCCTGTGGCTCAAAGGGGTAGGGGCTGGCCCCATATGCCAGAGGTGGAGGGTTCAAACCCAGCCCCAGCCAAAAACTGCAACAAAAAAAAAAAAGTATTTTCAATGGCATTTTGGAACCCAAGGCTCCTAGCAAAGGAATAAAATCTGGGTGCTGGAACAGGAATTGACCTTACCCAGGGTTATTAGTGTGTATGGGGGAGGGCATTAAAGAGGGAAGTTTATTTTAGAATTCAGAACCATCTGTGAAGCTAAGGAATAGGTTAGTGGCCAGTTACAGGTGCCTTTTTCATCTGCATACTCCTCTCCTTGGAGAGCCACCTGAATCACTTTATTTAGAAGCTCAAGTACAGATCGCAGTGTTTTTGTATGGCTGCCTCCCACCTGGAGGTGACAGCCCGTCTCTCCCCACATAAGTGCTCAGTACAAGTGCTGTTACTATATTCCCCAGCTCTACCCCGCAATCTGCTGCATCTAAAATTTAAATTTACAAAAAACAGTGGCTTCTTTTCATTTTCCTTCAGCGAGTTAAGCGTGTTATTACCTCCTGGCACCTCTAATTGCTCACTGAAAACAGTGGTTTGGATATTAACAGGCTATAAATCAAGGCCCTACCTGAGGCTGCCTCACTGTTGTCACGGAAACAGTACTCCAGCCCCACCGGCTACTTCCTCACTCTCAGAAATATGTATGAGTTGGTGGGAGTGGGGATTGTTTTAAAGCTCCTGTTATTTCTCCCACTTTCTGCTATTTATCAGGACCAAGTTATTGGGAGGGGGAGGCAGGCGACGATACAGTGGACCGGAGAAGCCTAGAGGGGCAGAGGAACTCTTGGGGGGTCCTTGAAGTATGGTCTAAGATTCTTTCCTCCCTGTCTACACCGGGCCCCTCTCCGCGTCTCTACCAGGGCCTGGGGAGCCGGCCCCCTCCGCTGCTCTGATCTGTCCCTCCTGCCTGGGCGCTGGGAGGCCGGGGGAGCGCGCAGCCAAGTTCCCCAGAAGAGCATTAAGAGCGGCCCCAGGGCTGAGAAGCCGGACGGAGATAGTAGCGGGGAGATCAGGCTGAAGGCAGAATCAATCCCCTTACCGCCCAGGCCAGGGTCCTATTGAAGGACAAGAACACGAAGCCCCTCCACCTCCCTCCCAGCTCCCCAGAGCAACTCTCCGGTATCCGGCTCCCCAAAGCTAGCGCCCAGCTCGCCAAGCTTCTCCGAAGCCCGCGCGCGTTCCCGCGTCCTGAGGTGATCATTGCCGCAGCTGCCAGGGCCTCCGGAGCCCTGCACCCCTCCCACTCCAGGCCGGGCACCTGGGGCTGTGCCCTCACCCGGCCCCCTGGGCCCCGCGCGTCACGCGCCTCCTGGGCCCAGGGTCCCCTGCGCTCGCGCCGCGCGTCCCAGCCTTGCGCACCCGCACCCAGCTCCCTCGGGCCGCCGGGCCCTCCCGGGACTCACCTGCGCTGAGGCTGAAGCGGTGGCCACCCGGAGCCCCGGGGCGGCGGCGCAGGGGGAGGAGGGCAGCTCGGGGCTCCTGGCACAGCGGCCGCCGGGCGCCTGGTGCTGCCGAGCCGCGGACCCGCCCAGAGATATAAATAACATTATCTGAGGAGGGACATTCCTGCCGGGGGACATCGCTGCTGCCGGGACCAGATAGTCCCGCGGCGGGGGCGGAGAGGCGGGGCCGCAGCCTCCCGCAGCGCCAGGCCCAGCCCCCGCCTTCTCCACCCACTCCCGCACCTGCCAATCAGCCTCCGCTCCAGGGGGCACCTGCGGGCCTTGGCCCAACTCCCGCGGCCGGCCTCTGCCTCCCTGCCGGCCACCGGAGCCCTGGACGTCCGCATCATCGCTCCCTGCCCTTAACCCCGAGCCCCCTGCAGCGGGAAGAGGGTGGGATTCTGTAGCTCGGGCCTAATTTGTGCGCCCCGAGCGGCGAGACTGGCGGCAAAAACGAGCCCCCCAGCCTCTCCCACCCCGCGCCCCAGTCGTACACAATCTGATTTTTAAAATATTTTAAAAGACATGCTTAGGCCGTAAGGTGGGCGCGACGGGCGCCAAGGCAGTGAGTGCCCGCTGTGGCGGGTTTGGGAGGAACAGACTGTTCCCGGGGGCTGGTGCGCTAGAAAGCGCGCTCCCGGGCGGTTCTCTCTGTCGGCGACGAGAGCAGATGCCAGGCGGGCAGGAGGTGGGCACTGGGCCCGAGGCCCCCACCCCGAGCCTGGCTGTTTCTACTCGCAAATCCTAACGTAGTGGAAGAGAACCGGGCAGTGCTGGCTGCGCACAGCCTGTAGCCCCAGGGCGCTCGCACGTTGCAGGGACCTTGATCAACAGGCAAGCCTCCACACCTGCCCACGGGCCCTGCCGTCGCGGGGGGGGGCTCCTCACTGCGAGCCTGGGCGGAGCGGGGCGAGCTAACACTAGAACTGATGGTGCCAAAGAGAAAAGACTGGACATCTCCGAGGCACCCTTGGAAAAACACATCAGTACAGGAACAACTTGCGAGAAAGCCCATTTTCTTGACTTCCTTACCAAACAAGGGCCTTGTTCAATCAGGTGTGGGTCAGCCTTTACGGAGCTTTCTTCTCTTTTCTCCACGCGCAGTTCATGGGATGAATTCCCACCAGCCATCAACCCAGCTAATCTCAGATATTATTGAGATGGCCCTGGACATGGGAAGTGCACGCACGCAGTGAGGAAGTTTTAACGTTTACGGATCCTGGTATCTTTTAGAAAGGAACAGTATTACTCCTGAGTTATTTGCTTGGGAGTATAATTATGCTGTTTTCCAGGATTCACAAGGAAAAGGGTGTTTAATTGCCAGATGTTCAAGCCTAGTTTATATATTGAACGTGTACAAAGACATGTCACTTCCTGCTCCAGTCTCACTTGTTGAGAGTGGGCATTTAGACACAGGTGTTCAGTGGGGCAAATTTCTCAGGTATTATAAAAACACAGAACTCTCTACCCCACCCCCCCTCTGGTCTGGGCCCTCATTAGAGCTCAAGTTTCCAAGAGACACTAGTAATATAGGAAAGATTCTATAAGAATATTCATGATCATCCATTAGATCAGCAGTGATCTCCTCCCCTTCTTTGCTAAGAACACATGGGAAGCTTTTTTTTTTTTTAAAAACAGAGTCTCAGGGCAACAGCTTGAGACTCTGTCTCAAAAACAAACAAACAAAAAAACAGACGACTGGGAAACGTGCTGACTGGGAAACGTGCTGGCTGCCCTCGGTAGACTGCAGTTGTATCGCAGCTCACAGCAACCTCAAACCCTAGAGCTTAAACAATTATTTTGCCTCAGCCTCCCAAGTAGCTGGAACTATAGGTGCCCACCACAACGCCCCGCTATTTTTTGTTGCAGTTGTCATTGTTTTTAGCTGGCCCTGGGCCGGCTTCAAACACGCCATTTTCCGCGTATGTGGCCGGCGCCCTACCCACTGAGCTACGAGTACTGCCCAGGCACCCATTTATTTATTATGGAGTTACATACAGAAAGGTCTTAATTCATGAAACAAAATTATTATTATTATCATTATTATTATTATTATTATTATTATTATTTTGAGACAGAGCCTCAAGCTGTCCCCCTGGGTAGAGTGCCGTGGCATCTCAGCTCACAGCAACCTCCAACTCCTGGGCTCAAGCAAGTCTCCTGCCTCAGCCTCCCAAGTAGCTGGGACCATAGGCACCCACCACAACGCCTGGCTATTTTTTGGTTGCAGCCGTCATTGTTCTTTGGGCCCCAGGCTGGATTCCAACCTGCCAGCTTAGGTGTATGTGGCTGGCGCCTTAGCCACTTGAGCCACAGGCGCTGAGCCAAAACAAAATGATTTTAAAAATAAATTCTGGGCTCGGCGCCTGTGGCTCAATCGGCTAAGGTGCCAGCCACGTACACCTAAGGTGGTGGGTTCGAATCCCCAGCCTGGGCCCGCCAAACAACAATGA